>JBAJFG010000397.1:0-32150 GCA_037903475.1 Ancylostoma caninum | reverse complement strand
GGGGGGCGCGCGCCCCCCCCCGAGAATGGGTCGCCAAATTTTCGAAATTACTTTACAATACAAATAAAAATCTTGTGTTAGTTTATTTTTAATTGTTTATTTTTATTATTATTTTTAATATATTTTTTATTTATTGTTTATTATTATAATTAATATTATTATTAATTTTATTTTCCGTCTGGGTCCCCAAAACGGCGGAGACCCCACTTTTCTTCCCACGCCCCCCCTCCCGCCCACTTTCTGCGTCCGCCACTGATACATACATACATACATACATACATACATACATACATACATACATACATTACATACATAATCGGCAGAAATCCCGAAAATCCCGAGATATCCGGGTAAATCCTCAAAATTTCCAATTTTTTTGAAAATTCTCGCTCTTTTTCGCAATTTTAGCCAAAAATTCCACCAAATTCACATACATAGATACATACATACTCACATACATACACACATACATCCATACATACACACATTTTAGCCAAATATCCACAAAAATCCCCAAAAAATCCAAGATTTTTCGAATTTTTGGCAATTTTAAGCAATTTTAGCCAGAATTTCCACCAAAATCATACATACATACACACATACATACACACATGCATACATACAACACACATACACACATACATACACACATACATCCTTATACATCAGCTTGAAATCCCACAAAATCCCCAAAAATCCCAAAAATTCCGATTTTTTTCGATTTTTGTCCGATTTTTCCCCCAACTTTTCAGAAGTTTCAGCCAGATTTCCCCTCAAATCCTCATACACACATACATACACCCATACATACACACATGCATTCATACAGCATACATACATACACACATTCATACATAGATACATAGATTTTAGAGAGAAATCGCTGAAAATCGCGATTTTTGAAAAGTGAGGCCTAAACCACGCCCCCTTTTGTGCCGATTTGGCCCGATTTTTGGCATTTTGAATTCTCTCACATACATACATACATACACCCATACATACATCCGAGAGCCCGAAATTACGAATTTTCTCGAAAAAATCCGAAAATCCGAAAAATCCGATTTTCTCATTTTTGGTGGATCCCGACTGGAATTCTTTTATACATCAACACTCCCCCCAACATCCACTACATACATACAAACACCCATACATGCATACATTCATACAGACATACTACGGATTTTTAAGCGTTTTACGGATTTGTAGCTAAGCCACGCCCACTTCTTATCCGATTTTCTTGGTTTTATACTCATTTGAAAGAGCATCCAAAACTCTATCAAAACATACATACGTACCTACCATTGAGTGTTTTTGAAGATTTGTAGCTATGCCACGCCCCTTTGGACGAGCTACACCGACGGCTATGTGACCATTCGATAGAGCTCAATGAGACGAACACATACATATATACATGATGGTAGCTCCGTTTTGAAAGATCCAAAACGTTAAGACATCTCGAGATATTTCACGATCCTTGCACACGCACTCACTGACCACTTATTTTTCATGTTTCACTTCATAACCCTTTGTTTTGGTGGCGCATGGATATGGCATAACGCACATCTATCTGTTCTTTGAAGTTACGCTTGTGCTCCTTTTCCCCAATATCGCACGTGTATGAAATTAAGTATTGAATTAATGTTGAGAATTGAATTGATACATTATTGTTCCGCATGTAGCGGAAAGCACGCCACTCACTTAGACAGAGGCCCTTTAAAAAAGGGCAATACTCTTCAGTCTAGAGTGTTTGTCGTGTTTTTCATCAGTCGACTCTAAAGACGGGTCAGTTTTAGAAGTAATTTAGCCGTATTTCTGATTTTCGACATGTAGCGAGAAGAACGCAACTCGCGTTGGACAGGACTCAGTATGAGGATCCTCGTCATCTCGCGAATTCTGTTCTTTTCGATGATCGATCTACACGGGTGAATGCTGATGATGCCGAGAACCAAGTAGGTGTAACAATATGATTTTCGCAGCGTTGATTCAAAAAAGCTTTTCTATAGTTTTCTTTTTTTCCTTCCGCTTCAAATTTAGAAAAAAAATTCGAAAAAAAACTTTAATATTTTTCCTTGTAATGTGTTTTCTAGTCATTCACTTACTCAGTGAAAAAGTTTTAGACCAAACCGTTTTGCCGTCCATGCCACTGCTAGCGTGTAAATATTGTACATATTGGATACCCAAGAATTGTCTTTGTTTTATTTACGGCAAATCATCAAAAATTTTAACAGCAATCCATATTCTTACCAAATTGCCGCGATGGAAAGGAAAATAGCCTGAATGCATATCCTAATCCGTCACAATCCATGTCGAGGCATAATCCCACCATCAATTATGAGATCGCGCATCAAACGATATGCCGACCCATTATCACGCCTGTTTATCGTCTTCAGGTCCCCACCAGGGATTACTCATGCATCAATTCACATGACAAGTTAGCAGAGGGATAAGTCTGGGAAAGCGCGGCTCTCAATAATGACTCCCGCCCCCTGCTAACCATATTTATAAGGACCTTTGCGACTCATTGTCATACATCTCGTGAGCTAAGTCACATTCGGTGTACTTACTCTTACGATCTTATCCTTTACTGTCTCGTCAATTCATCAATTAATTACCTGCATAACGAGAAAAAAAAACGAATTTGAAGAAAAAAAAACTTCAAGCATAGTGTTTCATAGCCACACAACGACTAAATCACCCGAGGACAGCAGATCTCATCGTTTGGAATTGCTCTCAGAAGCAAAAAACGCCGCGGAACTTATTTGCAATACGTCTACAATTTTTCAGGATATTCAAATGGTCCTCTCCAATAATGTCAATGTTGGTGGCTTGGCTGACAATAACTTTAGGCATTCTGAGATACGTTTCAATATAGCGGATTTCTTTTTGCCTGCTCTGCAATCATGGCCTAGTTATAACGGTACCAATATGTCGATCGTTCAATTCGTTCGTGAACTCAATGAACGCGCTAACGCCTCAGAATATGACGAGTCAAAACTTGCGAGGCTTCTTCCTCTTCAGCTGAGTGGAGCTGCTAAAATCAAGTACGACAATTACGAAAATGACGCCAAAGCTGACTACAGGAAAGCTGTAGCTCAACTAAAACAGGACTTTCGCAATCCGAATTACGTCGAAATTGCGAAATCTAAGATTTATCACGTCAAGCAGGAACCGAACAAAAACGTCATCGTATTCGGTCAGCGCGTTCGAGATCCGGTGGCAGATGCCTACGCAGAGAGCAGCCCAGCCAGAAGCCAGGCCAAAGCCAAAGCCCAGAAAAAAATTACTTGTGAAACATTCAATCGAGGACTGTTTACTGGCATAAAAATTGCGGTCATGAGGAAAAGAGGTTCAGCTAAAACATTCTCCGAACTCGAATGTATCGCCTAATCTGAGCAGCATCTAGAGGAGCTCACTCGTAGAAAGAGAGGGACTGTGAATGATGCCATGGTTAATGCCATCACGGAAGCAATAAGGAACATTGAAATGCCATAAAACGGTCACACTCACGTAGTAAACTACTCTGATAACGAAGGATTCCGTCAATATCGCGATAATCTGCATCACCGTAGGGGAAATAACGTCAACGATTAGTTATAATCGTCCATCACGATTTGATAACAACTACAATCGTCAACCACAAGTCTTCAACCAACCCGTTCGAAATAAAAACTCTGGATATAACCGCGATACCTCTCATAACAGTACAAGGGGTCACAATCGTCGTGGTAGCTTCGGTAATAGCGACTACTATACTGATAACGATAGAAATTTTGCGAGACAACTCAGTAGACGTAAAAATCAGTACAGTGGCAGTTGATATCCAACCAATCACTATCGCACAAATAGTCAAAGTCGGAAAAGATGAGTAACGTTTGAGGAGAGACGCCGTTCGCCTTCAAGAAACCGGAGACAGACTCGAGGCACTCAAATCAATAGCGTAATTCATTCAATCCCGTCTCTTTTCGTAGCATTAAAATTCGTTAAGGTTTTCTTCACATCCGTAGATGCCATGCTGTTCGAAATGTGTGGAAACGGGAAGTCGGGATTTCCTTTAGCAATGCCGCAACCCGCTAAATTGTACGTTACCATCAAAAATTCAGCTGTACTCCCAACAAAAGGCGATGTTCACGTAGAAAACATGAAGTTAGAAGGCATTCACTGTTTCAACGAATCGCGAACAGGTTGCACGACCTCATTTTTCACCTTACTATGCGAGTCGATTGAGATGACACGATAACGCAAGCAATTACGCCAGATCTATGCAGAAGCATCGCGAAATCAAAACAACTCTATAAAAACCTCTTCGACGTCTCCATGCAGGGCTGTATGACACGGGTAACGACATAACGTACTCATATCTCATTCTCGGTAAACATTGCACCACCACATACAACGTGTTAGTAGAATATGGCGAAATGATGTCCTTTGATGGGCATCACATGACGTCTAATCTTGCTATTATGAAAGGATGCGACGTCACTGAAGGAAAGTGCACGAAAAATTATGGCACTGTTGTATGGAATCCCCCTACAAATGGTACGAGGTTTTGCAAATATGTAAAATCTACAAGTGCGTTGATGTACATATCAACCAATCACGTTGTCAGCTATGAAATACAAGCAGTTTTTCATTTTGACAATAATAACGTAACGGCCCAACTAAAACAAAAACTATGCGTTCCTGCATCGGCAGGAAAATGGCAAACGGCCCTTTCCTTCATTTTCCTAGCTTGAAAACCTCGCACGTTCGAATGTTTGCGAATTCTTGAGAAATAATGCTAGTGAAGTTCGTGTCCTCTGTGAGTCCCAGCACAGAGAGTCAAAGACATTACGTCTTTCTCCATATCGACCCAAAAGATCAATCACATCGCTAACAAATAGGGATACTAACGCTAAGGCCGCACTGCTCATGCTAGCAAATGAGGAGGCTTCACCGGAGGCGAGAGAGCTAGCAAAGCATCGTTTCATGAATATGTTCACGGAAACTAATAACGTTCATCTCAAAAATTCATACGATCAGAACCAGTATGAATTGAATATTCGAACTCAGTTTCTGTCATAGATATAGACTGCACGAACAAATTAGCTTTAACTTTCGCTATCTCTATACCAAAATTTGCCACATTACAAATGTTCAGATGCGTATGCTTTCATTTGTTGCAATAAGGACCCTTCGGCAGTAGCAACGATGACGTGAGCGCACTCCTAGCTGGACAAGTGCTTCTTAAACAAAATGCAAATCGGTAAATGCTGATGAAATCATTTACAGCAACAAAATCAACGGAAAATGTTACGCTTACACGCCCGTACACATAGGTAGAAAAATTTACTTCATCAAGCCAGAATCAAATAACGAATTAATGGCGCAAAGTCAGGTGGTAGGTTGTTCTCACTCTCCAGGTAGCATCATAAAAACTGGAAACAAATGGATCACACAAAATGGGGAGACTCATGTTTCTGAAAATTCGATGGACTTACACTTTCAGCAATATAACGAACTAGTGTTCAATAGCGCTCCCATATTCCATTCCGAGCTAGCACGTCTCCAAAAGATGACTCCTACATCTTCAAAACCGAAATTCTACGATGACTCGCTGCTTCACCCTAACAAGGACCACCATTCTGATTTTCTGGATGATCAGCTGAACGCTTTGGCAGATGAAGGACTCTGTTATGCAACTACACTAGAGGAGAATGCAAAAGAAGTTCTACAGGAAGGAGTTACGATTATATTAGAAGCGATCTCGTCACAAATTATGTTCGTCATCATTTTCGTAATCTTTTGCATTATCCTCATAGTCACGCTCGTTGCATGTTATTACCTTTTATGCATACGAGTAGCGTTCCGTCCATTTTGCAGACTATTCCAGTCGAAAAATCGAAAACGGAATCAAAACCCCAGAAGCAGTTACGAGCATCGAACGCATACGAGCGGACAGATCGATAACGATAATTCTCATACTGGCAATCAAAATGAAGATGAGGAGATAGAACTTCAGAGTAGCAATCCAGGCTACATCGCCGCAACCACTAAATTTCTTACTCACATTCCTATCGCTTTAGGTTTTGTAGGTTCAATTTAAGCCAACAGTAATGCTTCACCATGTTTCGTTTCAATTTTCGCAAACAGGAAATCACCCACGGCACTTTGTTTCTGATAGTATAGCGTTTACTAGCCACCATATACTCACTCTTGTTATAAAAGGCGCTTTACCATGCACTCAACAAAAAGCCGCAAATGCACTGAATATTAGGGTGGTCAGAAAGTCTTGAGCCGATTTTTTGAAAGTTCCGGAACTTTTCATTATTGATCGGTACCCATGACCTACCATGTGGTAGTCGTAGACCAAACTCGGGGCTTCTCCATAGTAAACATATATAGCCGAATTGGCTTTCCTAACTTTAATTACGACGTAAATTCCAAAAGAGGTCCTCCTACCCAAGATCAGTTTTTCCTTCATTGACCACACCGAAAGGAGTTTTTGGAATAACTAATTACTAGAGATGAGAGTGGTGTCCTCTACGATTCTAACATACATCTTGCCATGTGGCTCCGTCGAGCAGAAGATCCACCAAATCGCACCCCCACCCAAACAAGTGTTTCCTTTGCTACCTCTGGAATTCGCCAGGAATGTCGTATTATAAGCTGCTCCCTCAAACATAAAAGGTCATCAGTAACACATACGCCAATCAGTTCCGGAAGGTCGCGGATGCTGTTCGAGAAAAACGGCCAAGACGAGTTTTTTGTACACCTACGCCATGGTGACGCTAGGCCCCATTTTGCTTAAGGGACCCCTGAAAAATAGGAGGAGCTGGGTTGGGACACGCTTCCCCACTTACCGTATTCTCCTGACGTTGCCACTTCTGACTGTCACTTATTTCATCCCCTCGAAGCATTCCTGGCTAAGAAGAAATTCACCAAAGTTGACCATGTTGAAACGGAGGTCGGCGATTTCTTTGGCTCCCAGTCTTCCCATTCCTGGGAAAAGGGGACCGCTGACCTGCCCATTAGGTGGAGCACAGCATTGACTAACTGTGGCTATTATATTGTTGAGCAAATTCCACTGTGGGCTGAGTAATAAAATAAAGCGCAAAAAAAGTCCAAAACGGCTCAAGACTTTCTGACCACCCTAATATTTCATTCTTAGGCCCTCATCCATAGTCACGACAACGGTTGCAAACATAACGAAAACTTTCAAAATTATTGTCACGGGCTCAAAACACTGTTAGGCTCCTTTTACAATGGGGTTGGATTTCTTAGCTACTCTCAGAATTCCACTCCGAAAGGAGGATCATAGAAACAGAATCACAACAGTTTAAACGGTTGCTCCAATAACGCAAAAGATCACGAATTTTGAAAGCGGACTATCTGTATGCTGCCAAAATTCTCGAAGAGACTACGATACAGCACGGTAACACAATTACGTGATCGCGCAAATCAACGCCACATTCAGTGACGATGACGAACTTGTTGCTGAAGATATTGGATTGGATGCGATACCGAACGGCATATTTGTCGGAAAAACTCTCTCGTCAAACAACACATAACTCAGACAAAGGTCCGATCGAGCGGGACGCGACATGGCTGCGAGCGGGCCCCGGTAGAGCGGGCGGTGGCCATGTCGCGTCCCACTCGAACGGTTGTCGCCACCCGCCCGCACGGTTATTGTGGGCCGCTCGCACGGTATTTCGGACCAACCTATGTTGTCGCGGCCCGCTCGCACGAGGATTTTCCGTGCGAGCGGGCTGCGATAATCAAGCGAGCGGGCCGCGACATGGCTGCGACCCGCTCTATCGGGGCCCGCTCGCACGGCACTTTTGTCTGAGAAGTAACGCATAAGCTTTAACTGCTCATTTTGAACAGCGCCACTGAATCAAGCTGTACTGCGAACAACAGATAGCGAAGGCCAAGAGAATCAATAAATCGCGCACAAGAGCGGTATTTTCAGTGCATAACGATGCAAATAACGATCCAAACCGAGATTTTTGCATTCTAGTAAAAACAAAATAAGGGACCACATCGATTTCATCTGTCAGGAAGTCGAAATTGAGACCTTTGAAATGATGGAAAGGGATTCGAACGGTACCTCATCATGACTTATAATAACGGGCTTAGTCTGTTTTCATGTCTGTCTGTATGTACGTGTGTCAGACCGTTACGAAATTCTACAATTGGTCAGTGATCGTGATTGTGAGATCATATAAAAGCCTAGGAATGGGTGTGATATGGTTTAGTGGGGTAGGGATGGAATCGAGAAGAAGATTGGACAATGTGCAACGGGTCCGTCAATGGATTCCATACAGAAGGGCTGCGCCGGCGGCCAAAGTTGGGGGGACGGGTCCACCCTGTGATAAGGGTGCGCTGGCGCCCATAAGTGGGGAGACGGGTCCGACGGTGTGATAAAGCCCCGCCGGCGCCCAGAAGTGGGGTAGACGGGTCGACACCTGTGATAAGGGTGCGCCGGCGTCCAGAAGCGGGGGAGACGGGTCCACCGCTGTGATAAGGCTGCGCCGGCGCCCAGAAGTGGGGTAGACGGGTCGACACCTGTGATAAGGGTGCGCTGGCGCCCAGAAGTGGGGGAGACGGGTCCACCACTGTGGTAAGGGTGCGCCGGCGCCCAGAAGTGGGGAAGACGGGTCGACACCTGTGGTAAGGGTGCGCCGGCGCCCAGAAGTGGGGGAGACGGGTCGACACCTGTGATAAGAGTGCGCGGCGCCCACAAGTGGGGGAGATGGGTCCACCACTGTGATGAGGGTGCGCCAGGGTCAAGCGTGTGTCGATAAATTATCAAGGGGGGGTCGTATGGGGGGGGGGAAAGAGGGGGGTCGTAAGGGGGGGGTCGTGGTCGGGAGGGGGGTGCCTTAGTGTGGAATAGGAGGTAGAAAAAAAGGTAGAAAAAACGGAAGAAGTGGGACACTGAATTATTTATACAATTTGTTTTGACGTGATTAAACGACTTTAACAGTATGATTTGAATAGTGAAAAGTGGGGGGTTATAGGCTAAAATTTTCGCACGTCCGTACTGAAAGTCCTACCCAGTCCTGCAGGCCGGTAAAAAGTCATTTTATGGATCCTACCCAATAGTGCTCTAGCCCCAAGTTTCAGGTCTCAAGCTTCAAGAGGAAAGATTCAGCACGGGAATTACGGAGATGAGGTTTCGTCGATAAAAATGGCCTTTTTTCCATGTTTTTATCGACGGAGTTGAATCGCGGTGGAAGCAGCTGCGGAAAAACGAGCTGTACAGCCTGAAAGCGCAAACCTTCGACTATTAAAAACCTGAAAAAAATTGGGACCTCAATGGGCCAGATCTTCTGATATTCGTGTCCGACTACAACCATGCCTCTGAACGAGTCAAAATTTTAGGCTGAAATTTTTGTACGTCCGTACTGAAAGTCCTACCCAGACTTCCACCCCTATAAACAGTTATTTCGTGCTTTACGGTCGATCATCTCGAATCTACTACAAGCGCGTGTCATTTTACGCCATGCAAAAATTCTAGCCTCGGAGGAGATCGAACCCTTGACCATGTCGATGATGTGTATGGTTGTTTTTCGTGACGATTACGAAGGTATTTCGTTTAGAAACTTTGTACGGACGCTTTCAGACTGAAATTCGCTCACCGCACACGCTTTAACCCTCAGCAAAAATTTTAGCCTCGGTAGAGATCGAACCCGTCACCACGTAGATGATGTATATAGATGTTTTCTCTTGATGTGTTCGAGCCTCATTAGTTACGTAAGCAACATTGCATAGTTAATGCACGTTTTTTGTCCACCGCGTACATTTCAACGTTTTCCAAAAAACTTTCAAACAACTAGTTAGATACAAAAGAACCTCTTTCTCAGGGGTGTGCGGAATTTTCCGTTTTCCGTTCTACGCTCTCCGTTTTCCGCCCATTTTTGGCCTTCCGTTTTACGTTTTACGTTTTACAGGTTTTTAGCCCGGAAAACGGAAAACCCCGGAAAATTATGGAGGGAGACGAGGTATTTGTTTTCGGGGTATTTCCCTATCCTGAGGAGGATTCACGTGTTTCGATGCGCAATGTAGATATATGAGTTCACAACAATGGCGCCAAAATTGACGTCGAAACACCATTTATGAAATTCGAACTATTTTGTTTGACTTTTATGGCCTCCATCATTGTTCCAAATATGCCATACAAGTGCTCTCCTCAAAATTCCCAACAAAAAAAAAAGCAATGTTCAGCAGAAATGTGGGGTGAATTTATATAAAATTTCCATGAAACTGTGACGTGCCATGGCAAGAGCATCAAGCATTCCTGCGAAGCAACGCATGATGTAGGCTTTCTTTCTACTTGACAAAAGCATAAGGCTACATCACAATTGTCACTGTTTTAGTCAGACGATTGGCGACTGATGTTTTGCGTCATATTTAGGGTGCTGGTGTTCCACATTCGCCACACACTGTTCTTCTCTTCCTTCCTCATTTGCTAACTTGCTGCAACGGAATCTTCTGTGAATAACGTGATCCTCCCCAGATTGCAGATGTATTAGGTACCGTGGCTACCTTTTTGTCTGAATTTTTGCAGAATAGGTCTGTTCTAAAATAAAGCAAAGAAGTCGCACCTTTCACACTTTACAGTTTATCGTCCTAGTAAGTAAGCCCAGTGAGAAATAGTAACTAGGTGAAGGAGAGATACTCCTCGATCTCCCTATATTCTAAGTGTTCGAAGTAAGTACCATCAGTAGACTTGAAGTTACGTACCTAACTACTTGAAAGAGTCACCACCTATGCTCATCAAGAAGATACTTATGAGATCCAATGTTGAGGAGGACTTTTGATCATGAACCTATGCTAGGGCACCTACGTTTATCACAGGAACAACCGATGAGCAAGCAGGCAGAATCAGCGCTGTGGAAGAACAAGAACAACGGTTTCGCAAACCTATCACCGAATCCAGCTCAAACGCAGCCAATTATCCTATCAAAAAAAAAAACGAGGACGAAACAGATGGTTTCACACAAATGGGTTGACGAAGGAAGCCAGAAGTTCACTTGAGCGACAAATCCACGAGTTCCGCGTACAGAGCAAGCAAGCGCTTGTGCCCTATCACATCATCCAGTTGTGCCATCTTTTCAATTGTCAAGTATGCTCAGATAGTTGTCTCATATACTTGCAACCGAATCGAATGATTATTCGGTCATTCGAATGAAATCATTCGAATCGAATCATTCGAAAATTCGAATATTCGAAATTTTTACTTTTCGAATATATTCGGAATTCGAATATTCGAAGGAATCAATTTTCGAATATATTCGATTATTCGAATATTCGAAGTCCCTGTTATTCGAATGAAATCATTCGAATATTCGATATTCTAGCTGTATGAGATGGTTCAGAGACGTGCGCCTCGTGAGCTGGCTGTTTTGAACTTTGCGCACGAGTGAAGATGCCCTGTGTGCACACGAGCGGTCCCACGGCGATTTCTTTCGAGGCTGGCAATGCCGCCATGTCTTTTAGTCATCTATCCATTACGGAGAGCGGTGTGATCGTGTTATTGATTGCTACAGTTACTTCTTGTCTTGATGGTGTTTGTGGTTTTATAAGGTCGTGGATCGATTCAAAGTTCTGTTGTCATATTTGCGTCGCACTTTGTTCGCCATTTTGAACCCGACAAGGCTTAAAGCGATCTATCACTTTCAGGACATCGGCCCGACATCTCAGTGTCACCATCGAGCCTCCAGGTCAGTGTTTTGTGTTTCATTTTTTACCTATTTGCTTTCACAATGCATTGGCTTCATGATGTCGTCGGTAGTCCTTCGGCGAAGGATGAGGACGCATAGACAGAAGCTTAATGACAGTCGGGGGGACATCTGCTCCGACCTTAGTTCCATGTGCATCAAAGTTTTTGTATTTTCGGATGTGAATCTGCTCCCATACTATACTAGTCCTCTAATCTGCGAGTAAAACCCAATCAGTGGATGTAAGCCGATTGAGTGACTTTGACTCCCTGTTGAACAGGGCCTGATGAATAGGTAACAAATACGCATTGATTTTACAGATTGTACCTCAGTTTTCTTACGAACAGATTTATACATAACTTACTTCGCTACCTATTTCACTTTTGTTGTGTTTACCGCGTGGCTGTCCTGGGTATGACCGGAGCAGATGTCCCCCCGGACTGTCATTAAGTCTCTGTAACGCATGGTTGCGTCTTTTTTGGTTTTTTCTGCGAAGACTTTGTTAAATGAAGAAGGTCTGATACATTTCGGAATCAACATTTTCATTTCTATGAGATGCTGTCATATGCAGCACTCCAGATCTGCAAAATTGAGCCTTTAAAAGGGGATCGAGCATAGGTGACACAAGAAACTGTCTACGAAGAAATGATTTTTTTAATGGTAATCTAGAGAGAGCACTTGATTTGAAGTCTGGAGAAGGCACTTCCAAAAGTAAAAAAGGGAAGCGGGTGATGATTATGTTGATTCGATGCATTGAAATATGATCTATGTTTTTGAAAATACCTTGGAACTTCATGAGCGCATTATTGCTACAATTTGCTGAGGGCGTTGTTCCGCTGATATCAAGGAATTGAAGAAGATGATTCCAAATATACGCACATGCATGTTAGACCTTCTCTTCATTTAGCAAATTTCAGGCAGGAAAAATGTAGTTGAAGTGCTAAAACAAGTGGAAAACGTGGCACTTTTCTTTTCCTCTCTGCCACTGATTACCGATGGTACATATTTTGCCTATTCATTTTTATTGTGCTTATTCATTTCTTAGACCGCCGTTCCTAGCATTTATGCCCTTTAGTCATCTTACGAGATCCGGATTTTCGATCTGCTCTATTGTCTTTGATAGTGTTATTCGCGGGTGTATTTGTTGGTAATCGCTGTATCTCAAGATCTTCCAACAAACGCGCATGCGATAAACACCGTTCTAAAGCAGAATTGATCCCCCTCTGTGTGGTGCGTTGCTGTTTTGCCATTTCACGGAACCTAATTTTATCTCTCTTTCAATCCCACCTCTCAATGGTAAAAAAGACTTGGTGTTTGTTGATATAGCCCATTCCAAAAGGAGCAGTACTTCAACTCTGGCGTAAAATCCCTGCCTTTCTGCCTCTCCTATCACAACTGAATTCCCAGCCTTCTTTTCTCTTGAATAAGTTTCCAACTACCTATTCCGCTAAACCTGAGAACTAGACCCAACCTTCATCATATAGGAGCATGCACTCAAAACGCACGCATTGAGTACGAATTGCCATATACCCTAACGAGCAACGGCAATCTTAGCGGATCAATCGCAAACGACGGTGTTATCCTAATGGGTGGTTTTTAACCGTTTTTTTTTTGTAAACATATTAGGAGGACCGCAGAATTTTGAATTATTACATGACCCTTTCTGATTTTTCAGTTCATCCTTCTCGTACAGCTCTTTCTTTTCGCTGAAGGAGCTTCTTCACCTTTAGATTGCTTAGTTCGCCTCCGACCGCCATAGCTGGATCTCACAGCTCTTGTCGACCTGCGGCTACGGCGTTATTCATGCTTCATCGCCAAATTTTACCCGTTGCGCCAAAATTCCACGAAGTTTTTTTGTTGCATCGGCAAAAATAGAAGCGCTGTTTGTTTGCACGGCAGTCGTGGCGGCGAAACCAGGAACACTCACTGCATGCCAGGATTTCTTTGGTCCTTCCTTGTTCTGCGTTGTATTCCTGTAGGCTGAGCACAAGTATGACAGACGTATTTAAGCGCAACATGACATTACTGTTTATCTGCACGAGTTGATGATACGCGTCTATACAGTACGCGTCTCCGCCTTTTGCAGAAGATTACTGACGTCATCGTATAAAGCCGAACGAACAGCCTGTACAGGTCTGAATAAAAGCAAAAATAAAGAACAAAAACGCCTCATTTTGGGGGCAATTTGATATTTTTTCCAGCTATGAGCACTGTGTGGAACCACTACAAAAGGATGGTTGAAGCAGGAAGCAGCAGCGAGGTGGCGATCTGCAAGTTCTGCTCTAGGTCCTTCAACATACCGAAATCGAGAACTACCACCAATCTTCTGGAGCACATACGAAGAAAACACAAAGAGGAGGCCGAAGAATCGACAAGCACCTTCACAGGAGATAACGACTCCACTAATAATAACCAGCCGAAACTGGAAGAGATGTTCAAACGAAAAATGAATCTGGCCGTCAGGAAAAAAATCGACAGAAAAGTCGTCAACTTCATCGCAAATGCATCCGTTCCACTGAATGTTGTTACACATCCATCCTTTAAGGACCTTCTGGGAACGCTGAATAACTCGTACACCGTTCCGAGTCGAGCAAGCATCGAGCGCCTGATGCGGGAACAGGTCCAATGTATTGATGAATCGAACAAGAAGTTATTCGCTGACGAAGACGTTAACATAGCAATAACTGCGGACTCTTGGACATCAAAAAATGCTTCGTGTTCCCTTCTGGCGATAACCGGACATGCACTGGGCAAGGACTTCGAGGATAGACGGAACGTTATTCTGGACTGTGTCCCACTGGAGGAAGAGATGTATTGTGGAACACGTTCTAGTAAGAAGTGAGGAAGGAGTAACATTGGTGGTCGCATATTTCAGTCACACTAGTGAGATCATAGCAGCGAAAGTATTAGAAACGTTGGCGAGATTGGGGATAACCACAGAGCGCATCTCTTTTGTCGTCGCGGACGGTGCAGCAGTAATGGTGAAAATGGCATCCGATTTAGGGCTTCCCTAGTTGGTCACTTTCGTAACTCTCTAACTCTTTTCACTGACGTTTTGTATTTATGTCTGTTCAGCATTCACTGTTGCGCCCACTTAGTGAATTTGGCCGTTTCGGCTTCGATGAACTATCCCATGTCTGCTCAAGCCCTCAGAAAAGTAAAATCGATAGTTTCAAGACTGAACAAAAGTGGGAAAATGAAGAAAATGTTCAGAAGGTTTCTTTCCACTAATTCGATTTTTAGTCGCGCACTGAGCTTACTCATGTCTGGTTTAGGTACTTAAAGGAAGAACAACTTCCAGACGTGATTCCAATGAATGACGCGCCCACAAGGTGGAGCTCCACATACTTCATGCTCTGCGACGTTTTGAACGCTGTGGGTTATCCTGCTGTTGCTTTCATTAATGTGACCCACTGAAAACCTGTTTTGTAGTTGCCTGCGGTTGAAAAGTTGATGAATGCTCATCGCATGGCTCCTTTTGAAGACGAGGAAATACGGGTTTTAAAAGCTATGAAAGTTTTTCTGCAGCCATTCCAAACTATGACCAGTCAGGTAGTGTTCATGTCATCGTAACCAAATGACATAATTTTTGAAAATTAACTACCCTCAGGTGTGCTTCCAGTCATCTTGTATCTCAATGTTCATTCCTGTGGGAAAGCTCCTGATAACGGAAACTGAAAAGTGAGAATTGAATTTCAACTGCAACTTACTAGCAATCTACACATTCATCTAAGTGCAAGGGACTTTTTAGAAACTTGGTAGACGCCAGACGCGAAGGTCTTCATTTTGGAGAACAGCTCTTGGAAAAAACCAAGCAGTACTTTGCAAAGTGGTTCAACAACCAACACCTACGTTTAGCGGCGCTTTGTGACCCAAGGTTCGCGCATCTAGATACTGTGCTCACTAGAGAAGAATGGAGGCAAACGGTGGACCATTTCATTTCAATGAAGGGTGAGCGTAAACTTACTGCCTCGTCAGCTTTTTCCTTTTCAAAATTAAACGGATTATAAAGTGTCTCCAAGCATGTCTCCAAATCTTTGATGTCATTTCTAGCGAGAAAGCTAGTCTCCATTTTTAGTGAGCTCTGCTCGTTCTGAGGAGACAAAGGGGACCGTTACTGAGCAGCAGTCTGCGCGGAAAGAATCGAGTGTTTGGTCCTTGCTCACATCACCAAAATCCACAGATGCACCGTCGAAGACAGTGAGGCTGAAAGAAGAAGGCCTCCAGGTTGATCTACCCTTACTATGATAGAATTCACCTCATCCTTGTTAATTTTCCTATTGTTAGTTTCAGGTAGAGTTGCAGCAGTACTCTATCTTTCTCAATGGAGACGAAGCTCGTCCTGACCCCGCCGAAGACCCGATCGCATGGTGGCGCTCCCATCGTGATCGCTTTCCCTTGCTGGCGGAGACTGTGCCCAGGTTTCTTGTTGCACCGTGTACTTCTGTGGACACCGAAAGGCTATTCAGGTAGTTCTATATTCCTTGATGCATCTTTTTGCGTTCATTAATGTTTTGCCGATGTTGTTTTAGTTCTGCTGGTATAATATATGGGAACAAGCGACGCGGAAGACTATCTGGTAAGAACGCTCGGCTCCTTTTGATGATCAACGCAAGCGGTAAGAACGAGACTTGCAGGTGATGATGTCTTTCACTATGAAGCCACGAGTGCATGTCTACATTATATGTTTATAATAGATTTTTTTAGACCGAGCAAGGCGTGGAGTCAAAGAGATATTGAACGCTACGGCAACGTTGGGGATATGGCTGATGTCTACTCTACCTCCGATGATGACGTTGAAGATGAAGAAGATTCTAGTGAAGAATTGGAATAGACCTACTTTACTTTTTTTTGTCCCGATGTCTACTACGGTTGACTGACTTTTTTACTTGATTTGTCCGGGTTTACTCAAGTCAGTTATGGTCTCCCTCTATGAACTGATTCGTACGGATTACCTGAAGCTTAATTTCTCACTGATTTATTGGTCATCTTTTTCTTGAAGATATGCAGATCGACAATAAATTTGAAGAAGCTATAGTCTGTGTTCTACAAAACTAGAATCTTGAGTCCATAGACAGTCCCATTCTAAGGCCTTCATTCGAATGATTTATTCGAATAATTCATTCGAATGATTATTCGAAAATTCGAATATTCGAAATTTTCCTTTTTCGAATATATTCGAAAATTCGAATATTCGAAATTTCCGCTTTTCGAATATATTCGATATTCGAATATTCGAAAAAAGTCATTTTCGAATACATTCGATTATTCGAATATTCGAAATTTTTCCGAAAATGTGCAAGTATATTGTCTCACCTTCTTGAGAAATCCCCAGCAGGCTGGTATGTCTGCTCGAACAATGTTTCAGTCTTCCAAAGAGACATAGTGTTCACACCCAGGTCATCACTTACTCCTATATCCAGTTCTACTGCTTTCGAGCAGGGCTCGAAAAAAATTGCACCATTGTTAATTATGCCTCATGCTGTACTGAACATATTTGCGTGATGCTTTGAATTGTGATTGTTGATTTGTATTTGTTGTCGGGGCGACAACTTCTGATGGATGGGCATGTCACGGCCCCGATCTCACTATTAGCCAGGCCACTCCCCCGCCTGAGCATCTTGATGGGCAGTCTACCATCCTGCCACTCTTGTAATTACTCTCGTTTTGGTTATGCTTATAACTATAAATCATTTGTACATAAATTGGTGTGATGACCAATATATTCTCTCCCCTTTCGTATTAAAGAACATGTTCTTGGTTCATTCTCTCTAAAAATGTCCTGCCAGGCAAGATTTCAACCCATAAAATGTGTTACCAATCACATTTTATCGTCAAAAGGAATCGCCATTGAACTTCAGACTTATCACATTCGAACTCGTTTTCTGTCACTATCGCTTGCTAATCAATTTTCGTGAAAATCTTTTGTTGTCTTGATCAGAACTTTTCTCTAGATTTTAATAGATTGACGACATCTTAGCAAATTGTGCCACGTGAGACAAAGCGTATTTCTCGTTCATTTCTTCCACTGCAGTAATAATGGGTTTTAGGTTAATAAATGAATTATAAAAACAGTAGTGACCATATTACTAGGAATAATAAAGCGTTGTTGTCGACTTTATTAATAAGTTATTATAAACAATTAATCCATAAATGACAATAGCGACAATCAATCAATAAATCGAAAAAGCAATAATATTGACAATTTTTTAATGACTTTTTAACAACTCATTGAATGTAACATTTGTTGGAAATGTATAATTATAATAGAATTTCGCACAAATTTCACAACTTACATGATAATAACTTATTATAAGTGCTTTGGTGTAAATAATTTTCATTGATTTTTTTATTGTGAGTGATACCGCATGCCTACCGTAATCACCGAAATTGATTGTATGGTAAAGCATGTGGCCACTTCCAAACTCGACGGGTGAAGTAACCCCCTGTGCAGAGTTTTAGGAAATTCTGACCTCGGTAACCCCATTTCTGACGTAGGACCCACCGGTGGGTACCTTGATCCCTGGTGGCAGCCAAGATGGGACACACCCGTGGGTCCCATTGTTGTCAACGAGTTAAACTAGATCCTGTTTCATTTGTCAATTCTATGAAATGAGAAAGGAAGAATTTACTCATTTGCAAGAAACAGCAGAATCTCCTTTAAAAAAGTGTCGGCTTCATTATTTTCAAAATTGCTTTCTCATCTTCCTTGAGGCTGCTTAGTTTTCTCACAAAATGATACTGATCTCCTTCACCTGAACGATATCTTAGAAGATTTTGTTCATTTCGTTGATTCGTTGTACCTACCTATCGCAATGTAGAACTGTCCTTTTTGAAGCCTTTGGTTAGTTGCACAATCTGCCGGTATCGTGACCGTTTCAGGAGCGTCGTAAACAATTGGCGCCTGAATGAATAATTCACATGTACGGAATATAGCGCGAAAATGTGCATCTAAGCCCTGAGCGCGTAGGAATTGAAAGCAATGGTGCAATTTTGTTGTCCTCAAATAAAGGGAATGTGCTCACCCAGAGAGAGCCAGAGGAGCAAGGCTTGATAATTTCATTTTCCATTTTGTAGACGAAATTGTCATTTTTTCGTTCCTTTGAAATCACTTTAGCTTTCACCACTAAAGAAGCAATTTTTATTCGGAATTCTTCCAAATGCACAATAATTTCTGCAATCGAATTTAGGTTGAAGGCAGCGCCCTCTTAAATTATCGTGTTTGAGATTTGTCTGGGTTTCAGGGTTTGGGAGATCTCGAAATCATTCTCATTAGTGAACTAGCGTGAAATAAGTGAGTACATGAGGTGCTGCTCTCTATTCGTTTTATTGTGCTCCTTTCACACTTGTGATCCTCTGCGCTGGACTCACTCACTCACTCAACTCGTTATGCATATGACTGGTACTGTGTTAGCTGAAACGTCGTCGCTGCGCGGGAGCGCGCAAAGCAGCACCATTGGCAGTACAACTATGTGGGAACTTCGACAAGTGCTCCCTCTGATGCAGGAAACAAAGCTTATTTACTACCTCTCAAATCCTGTAAGCAACAACATGCGCATCACTCGGTAATTTGTCGTGACCTAGCAGAACCAGTCATTTGATTGGAGCCATACGCTCTTACAGCTAAGCTCAACGCACCACTTACCGGTTCACCTATTTTATGGAGATCACTAGACGGTGTACCCGGCTTCGCTCGGGCGTTGAATTTCTCCCGGCCTTTCAAAGCCGATGCAACACTTGTTGAACCAAAAAAAAATCTCTTCAAAATTTTCATCATTTGGTGATCGGCTTAAGTGACCCTTCCTCATCCCGTCCCCTTCCTTCATAAAATGGGGAGAAGTTGCTTGCTTGGTGAATAAATTCTTCTAAAATGCTTGCCCCATCCCTTCGGCGTTTCGGAAAACCCCAGAAGGCACGTTTTCACCGACCAGTGTGCAAGAATGCCGAAAAATTAATGAAACAGATAAATGGATATTTCGGTCAAAACGGTTGTCATATTCGTGTTCAGCACACTGAGATACCCCAGTAGATATGTTGCTACCATCCCGTGGGCAAGAATGGCAAAGAATCAATAAAATCAATAAATCCGTATTCCGCCCAAAATGGTTGCCATATCTGTATTCAGCGTATAGAGGAACACCAGTAGACATGTTTTTACCATCTCGTGGGCAAGAATGGCAAAGAATCAATAAAATCAATAAATCGATATTCCGCCCAAAATGGTTGCCATATCTGTATTCAGCGTATTGAGATACCCCAGTAGACATGTCTTTACCACTCCGTGGGCGAGAATAGCTCAAAATCATTAAAATCAACAAATCGATAACTTGGCAACAACAACAAAACGGTTGTCACATTCGTGTTCAGCGAATTGAAGAACCCTAGTAGGCATGTTCTCGCCAGTCCCTGGGCAAAAATAGCGAAAAATTAATAAAATCGATATAATCGATGAACCAGTCGATAATCCCAGGTGCAATGTTGCCTATAACCTCCGCCGGCCCCTGGAGAGTCTACAGTGACACTGTGTCTTTTACTTGTTTGTACAATCGAAAGGCAGACTGCATTTCATTGAATTGAAACGAAAAAAATTGATTCAGCTGGCTCTGTATAGATAATTCGGACTTGGGCTCTTAGTAAAGTGTCCAGTGCGATCATCGCACATCACTTTCAGGGCGATGGTCGCACCCCGCGTTGGAGAGGAGCATGGTGATCATCGACACGGTGAATCGGACAGCCCGCACAAGAAAAGCGATCAAATGTACATGTTTCACATACTCCCGCATCACTTCCGAGGCTGTTCTAGCGTGTGAGACAGTTATGAACCATTGCGGCCAGCATGCTAGAACGAGTACGACTTGTCAGAAGCACCAGATCCACAAGACCAGCATCTGACAAGTCGTACACATTTGAGCTTGTTCTGTGTTGTGGGAAGAAAATCGACATGTCTGAGTCCATAGGCTCAAATGCATTCTGTGCAATTTGCGCACCTGATCGTACGTACCTTCACACCATCACCATACTCCGTGTGAGATTCTCCGAGTACTTCCCTCGGCGTCTCTTCGCTCCGCACATTATCTAGTCGCCAGACGATGGCGATCATCGCCCTCCAGCGCGATGAGACCAGCGCTCCGCACATACGTGCTCGCAGCACCGCCACGGAAGGTGACGATCTTCCATTCTTTAGTGTGGGAAGGTGGTCGTGCGTGCGATTATCGCCCCAAATGTGGCGAAATGGAGTTGTGCAGGCAGCTGATCTCACCGCGATGACACTTTACTACGGGCCTTGGTTAACTTGGTGTGCAGTTATAAGTTCCATCATGTTCCACCTGCTCCAACCTGTTGCAACATGTGGGAGCATGCGGTATAGAAAATCCACTGGTGTAGGCTGGAGGTTTTGAATATTCCTTGGATATTTTTCACGACTTCTACGGAAGAAAACAAAAAATGGCCGTGGTGTGCTTGATAATGTGTTGACAACGACAAGTTGTTGTACGTGCCCTAGTAAGTCCTGTGAGCATCGGCACCTGTCATTGAACGCGGAAACGCTCCCGCTTGGTTTGCATTGCGGGGACCACCGTACTACTTCCGCCAGGAACATTCCTTACGGGAGTAGTACGTTTTATCTGCCCCACGAAAGTGAGATACGGATACGGCCTTTTTAATCGCTGTCGTAATAGTTAATAGCAGCGATATGTATGTATTGAAGAAAAAAAGTTGGACATCGCTGCTTTTGCTAGGCGGAAGATGGTGATTCCTGCATGCGGTGTTGCAGCGCTTTGGTACATGATTAACTACGTAAATTCATTAGCTATGTATATTGACGCTCACCAGAGAGTAAAGAGCAGAAAGATTACAGTTCTGTTTGGCTTTGGTTTCTCATTACCTCTACAAGAGAAGAGGTTACAAATACAAATTTTCGTGAGCATTGTACATAACCATAATACGTCGAGTCGAAACAATAGTTAAATTTTCGTCTCGAATGTAGTTAATAATTAATCAAGTCTCTAAGATTTCGAGGGGATTTTTATTCTGTAGGATCGAAATTTGTGAACTGAACTACACAAAGAATTAAAGAATTTGTTGGTGAGTCCTCAGTATGAGAATGAGTAGTTCTTGAAGTGCACCCTACCAATTTCGAATAGAAAGCGCACTTTCAGCTGTCACTGATTGTTATCATCAGAGTTACTTGACGTCAATTTAGCAGTATGGTTCGGTTCTTTTTCCATTAGTTCTGTCGTTTTAACTATGTCGTAGTGTTTTATTATTAACGATGCTCCTGATGATAGTGGAACTTCATGCACATCTTCCGATACATATAACTCTCGCAATTGCGCCTCGTTTCCAGTGAAAGAGAAACTGTCTGATTCAGGCAAGATCAATTTTCACTCTGAAGCCCTAGCTTAATTAAAGTAATTCAAGACACCAGTCCCATTCTTTGTATAATGAATTTGTAGAACGTGTATAATAAATTTGTCGAACGACAATGCTTTGAAGCAACCCACCATAGTATTCATGTCGGTAAACGTGTTTTGTTAAACGGGGGGTTTGCGGACATTTCAGAGCTGCGACGATGCCAAGACAAACCAGTATAGCAACGAAAGCTCTCATTTCAGTACGCGTGAGTTTCAAATCTGAAAATCCTCACATTTGGAGCAGAGTTGGATGATCACAGAAGGAAGAATTATTCCCGGTTCTGGACCTATGTAGACATCGCAAATCACGTTACTTACAGCCAAAAACAAAACACTTTTCTAAATGTGGCCGCCACTATAGTAGTGCGAACGAAGGACTTTGCCTTTGGGTAAATTTTTCTATTTGAATATTTGGGAGCGTACGTACTTACGGTTGTCTCCGTGGCAATTAGCAAAGGGACGGTCCGGGACCGACCCGGACCGTCCCTTGCCGACCCTCCAATGAGGTCATTGTTTAATTGTCTAGATGAACTTTTTCAACAAACTACTGATATATTCACCACCTATGGGCCATGGCCTGCAACTATCTACTGAAATTTCTAGTTTTCAACAAAACTGAAAAATCACAAAATTTTCAAAATTTTGCATCCTCCTGATTTCCACACTTGCTTGAGCCGGGAGGAGCTTCTGTTTCGCGTCGCTTCAAGGTTGACTTTAATAAGGAAATGTAGCACAATATGCTCGAAAAATACGAGGCTGCCACCGATGTTTGAAAGCGGGAAAATCGTGTCCTAGTTTGAAACAAAATTTTGTACATTCTTCACAAAGTGCTTCGCTAACACTTTTTTCATGGTGAACAACACTATTTTTGTTCTAGATGTAGTTTTCCGAATCAAAGTACGCGAATCCGCAGAATTGACCGGCAAAATTGACAATTATTTTGTGTTTCATGCTAGTTTTAAATTCTTCCAAAACTCTCCATAGGATGTGCGCTGTGTCCCACCTTAGTGACACACGGGTGGTCATTGAGCAACGACACTCCGCCTCAATGGAGAACTCTCTAACCAAGCGTATATTTTATTTTTATGTTTATTACGGGACCCTAGATACAATACTACAATATAGAAAGCAAATTGAATAGAAAAAGGAATAAAGGGCGGGGATTCAAATAGGGTATCAATTTCAATTAGAGAAAAATCATACAGTATTGCTGCATAATATTTAATACGTGCCAAAAAAGAGGACAACTTAGTTAAAATGTGTCGAAAAAGGAGAAATCTAGATAGTATAACCGAAAATATCCCTCAAGGATATTTCCTCCATAAGGTCTAATGACTTTTGGCATTACATGTGCCATATGTCCTACATAAGCCTTACATTGGTCCTTGGTCAATTTGTTTCTCCAAAATTTTTTGATTCCTATAACCAATTCATCCTTGTTTTGGGCTTGTGAGAATGCCTACAAAACTCGAATCACACGAAGATAAACTAAAAAATCGAAAAAAAATTACTGGCAACCTCAGGAAGTGTTTAAGCTGGTGCCAAGGTGGGTGGTCACAGTGGGTGATAGAAGGCCAGAGATAAGATGACCTCATCGAATAGAGGAAAGCCTTCAGGCGTCACTCTTTTCGTGGAGAACTGACCTGACCCAATAACTCTGTTCTCACGTCTTTTCGCACACCCTCAGGCTAGAGGGCTCGGTTCCACCAAGTACCAAGGAGGTTCAGTGAGAGGTTTTCCCATATTCACCCGTCTCTCACTAAGGTGGACACAGCACACATCCTACGAATGGTGTTGGATGAAAAAAAAATTAAACATTAAAACTAGCGTGAAACGCAAAGTAATTGCATAAATTTTGCGGGATCTCGTATTTTGACTCGGAAAACTACATCTAGAATAAGAGTAGTATTGTTTAATATGAAAAAAAGTGTTGGCGGAGCGATTTGTGAAAAATGTACAAAATTTTGTTTCGAACTATGACACGATTTTCCCGCTTTCAAACTTCGATGGAAGTTTCATATTTTTCTAGGATATTGTGCTATATTTCCTTCTTCTAGTCGACCTTGAAACGAAGCGAAACAGAAGCTCCTCTCGGCCCAAGCAAGTGTGGAAATCAGGAGGAAGCAAAATTTTGAAAATTTTGTGATTTTTCAGTTCTGTTGAAAACTACAGATTTTATTAGATAGTTGCAGGCCATGGCCCATAATGGGTGAATATATCAGTAGTTTGTTGAAAAAGTTCATCTAGACAATTAAACAATGACCTCATTGGAGGGTCGGCGAGGGACGGTCCGGGTCGTTCCCGGACCGTCCCTTTGCTAATTGCCACGGAGACAACCGTAGTATGTTAGTAGCTTTAATCATCACAGTTGAGTAGCTGGAGCATTTGCCAATGTTTGGGCTCCACCTATAAAGAAGTTATGAGCAAAAATTCGAAAGGTGATTTCTTTATGGCCAGTACTGTCCATAGTGGATGTCGGAGTGGTTAAACATGTTGGAAACAGAAACATACTTGCGTTTTCCATCCCAGGCCTAATATTTAGGTAGCCGCAAATGTTTTCTTCCGTCATTCTTCTCAAAATTCTGTAATGCTCATAGACGCGGCATAAGGTCTAGATATGGTAACGGACGTGCAGCGCAAATCCTGCTCCACTCTGCTGTAGGCTCAGGGGCATCCATTAGAGTTACGATGCAGAAAGCATACAAAATTTTACAGAAACCGCGTTAGCACTTCTTCGTTTACAGCTGATTTTCCAAAAAGACCTCAGACGATTTGATTCGAAACACAATCGTTGCCTTAACTCTAGAGATCATTTTGGATTTCAATATCAAGTTCTTGCTTGACTAATTCCGTTTCGAACGCAAAAGCAAATAAGCACTTTTTGAAGCATTTTCCTTGTTCTTTCTGAAATCCTTGCTAAACGAGTAAATCCGTACTGCTATTCAAAATCAGACACTGAGCTTTATCTTTAGTTGTTATCTGGTCCAAAACATCATACACTATTAGTAAGAAGAACGCTCGAGTCGCCTAAAGAGTCACACTGCCACTACACTACCAGAATCGGCCAAAATCCCATTGAATTTCAGTAAATGTGCAGCTAAACGATTCACCACCCATAACATTCTATAGGAATTTTCTCGCATGGTTGCCGCCCTCATCTGCTGCAGGAGCCCTTATTTCGTATGAAAAAAAAATCGACAAACATAGCGACATAAAATTGGCAGCCTCCGATTTCTACTCTTCAAAGCTGACCTAGCTCTACGAAAACGACACCCTCGGAGGGCTCATAGAATAATCAGAGGCCTGATGCCGGCACGAGAGGCCACCAAATATGGCCGGTGGGACGAAACCTGGGTGAACGTGATTTGGCCACCACTGAACGTTCAAATGAGCGGGCCAGATTTGGCCGCTATTTTAGATGGGGTCATGGGTGGCCATTTTGTGAATTTTGAAGCTGTAGCGCTGTATTTCTTCCCCAAAGTGTGGAAGTGTTTACAATTATGGTGACTTATCTTTTATTTTTCAATGCTAATCATGTTTGACTTTATTAGAAAGACTATGATGCTAGGCGCACAGGGCAACTCCTAAAACTTCTCATTTTTGCTAGATTTCGTTTCTAAATGATCTCTTTTGCTGAAATTTTCGTTTGTTTCTGAGGAAAGAAGGCCGTGACTTTTGCGAGTTCCTTCACAAACGAAGACTTTTGTTACTGAAACCGATGTATGTAGGAGCAATCTGCTAATAATGGTTAGCATCACTGTTGCTCTTAGTAATACACTAGCTGCCGTACCCGGCTTCGCTCGAGTGTTTTATTACCTTGGGTACATCACACTGCTGAGGCCAATTACTATCACCGATAAATTCATTAACTTCTCCATAGTTTTGGTTATCAGCATGTTAGCGAAGCCCAGGGTACCCTTTCCCATCGACTTGTGGGCGAAAAGTTGGTAAAGCAATTTCGGTGATATTGAATCGATGTATTCGAACAAAGTGGTTGTCATGTTCATGCTCAGCGTATCGAGGAACCCCTGGAGAGATGATGTCTTTGTCCGTCCCCGAGCGAAAATGGAAAAAAAATCGATAAAATCAACAAATCAATATTTCGTGCAAGAGGGTTGTCATATTCGAAAACAGTACAGATTATGTTAAGCTTGAAGAGACCCTTGGTGTATCTCAGGGGCCTTTATTGGTAGCCTATTAAATGTTCTGGTTTGGGCTGCCAAAAATATTGTACTATCACTATCAGCAGTTAAACAACACTAGGCTTAGCGTAGTGTATTACCATGGGCAACAGTGATGGTACCGATTATTAACAGATTGCTCCTACATACATCGGTTTTAGTAACGAAAGGTTTTCCTCTGTTAAGAGAATCGCAAAAGTCACGGCATGCAAAGGTGTTGCAGAGCAGAGGAGAAAATAAGATTTAACAGAGAACCAAAATCAGAAGTTTGCCTGTTTCTCAAAGAAGAATTATTGTTTTGACGACTATTAGAGACTCTCCTTCTCCGTAAAATAAAAGGTTCCCGACGAGATTCAACGGCATTCTCGAAGAAATCCTCATATCGATCGCGTCTGAGCCGGCCACGCGCGTATGCGGCGCGCTTCCGCGGAAGCGCTAACGTGTAGGAATCGCTGGCCAAACATCAAGGGTCAGATGGGCTGCCAGCGGCCAGCCAGCCATGGCCACCAAGGGTCGTCCCGGCATCAGGCCTCAGTGGTCTCCACAAATAATAGGTACCATATCCCATGTCAAGGTCGGTAGAGTCGTAGAAAAAAAAGTTGACGAAGAAAAATCGACCAAATTTTTGCACCAACGTAATATTAGGTTATCGAGAAAGTTTCCCGCCACTTAGTTTAGTATCTTGTATCCTATCTCGAGATTGATTTGAAACTTTTCATCCTGTGTGTATATAAAGATTGGTCAATAGTCTACTTAAGGGCAATTTATACTGGAGTAGCGCCCCTTCGGGACGCTAGAAAGTAGGGTGGGGCAGCCACTTGAGGCATGTGCAAAAGCTCCACACGTGCAAAATGCTTAGAAAATCAGCAAATAAGCAAAATTAACCATTAACTGAGCTCAAATTCAAAAACCTTCTTATAAGTTACGTATAAGAAAAGCAGAACAAATCTTCGAATGGGCCCAAATATGAAGTCCTTCTTATGAGTTGAGTATGCGAATGAGAAGTTCGTTCCCTATCGTATGGCGTATTCGTGCGTATTCCTCACTATCGGGCCAACGCAGACGCGTTCTCCATCGGCGGAACTGTATCCTGCCGTACCCCACATTATTTGACAAAGCGAAATTGTATCCGAGTGTTTTCCACCCTACTGGGCCGCAGCGGACTTTTCTCCATCGGTGGACCCGCATTCTGACGCCATCTTCACACATTAGGCCTGAACACCGTATCCTGGTATTCTCCACTTTACTGAGTCACAGCGGACCAATCCTATGTTGGCGGACCCGTATCCTGGTGTTATCCATACTACTGGGCCACGGCGGGCCCTTCCTCCATCAGAGCGCCCGCATTCTGGCGCCTGCCTCACAGTTAGGGCAAGCCGGATCCGTTCTCCAGGGGCGGGTTCGCATCCTGTCATTATCAACACTAAAGTGGACCCGTATCCTGGTGTCCCCCGCACCATTGGGCCCTCGCGGGCCTTCTCTCCATAGCTGGACCCACGTCATGACGTTCCCCACAACACTGGGCCACGGCGGGCCCTTTCTTCATCGGTGGACCCGTGTCATGGCGTTCCCCACAGCGCTGGGCCACGGCGGGACCTTTCTCCATCGGTGGACCCGTGTCATGGCGTTCCCCACAGCGCTGGGCCACGGCAGGACCTTTCTCCATCGGTGGACCCGTGTCATGGCGTTCCCCACAGCGCTGGGCCACGGCGGGACCTTTCTCCATCGGTGGACCCGTATCCGTATTTAGTTGATTGGATATACAATGTCATGCCTTCCTATTTAGAGGCGATGCGGCAATAGCACCCACCAGATTAGGCGACCGCGTAGGTCCACCCTCCCGAGCTTCCGAGACGCGGCAGCCCTCATGGCACCCGTCCATCTCTTCCTGCAAGTCCATTCAGCATCGCAACAGTGGAAGGCTGGTTTTCCTGCTGCGTATATTGTGCAGCCTGAAAGCTCGTAAACACTCCCTCACTCCTATGCGGTGAGACCGCCAGCGAAGGTGATGAAATCACCATCTCTTGCATGCGGGAGAGCCAGCAGTGACGTAATTTCGGGTCCCGAAGCGAACGTGTCTGCGTCCATGGAAATCGGCCATTTCGCCACACAGTCTGCGCCTCAAGATTGCGGTGTCTATGAGTGCCGCCCCGTATCTCTAGCCGCTCTAGCCCCCTTACGGCGCTTTGTTTAATAGATGCGTGCGACTGACGCGCGTGCGTCTATATGATGAAGAATAGGGCACAGTCGCATCGCAGTCGCAGCTCAGACGCACGCGTTTACGGTCTAGCGTCGCCGCGCGTTCTTTTCATTGAGGATGTACATGCCGTGCTGACCGGTCTTCATCGAAAATCCCTTGCAGATGGATGCGTGCGACTGATGCGCGACTGACGCACGCAGCTAGTATAATTTGCCCTTTATATCTAATTTGCCTACGCATTTCGTAACGGTTGTGGCTGAGAAAATTGTCCTGGACTCCAAGCAAGTCCGACTGCTTTTGCTTTACGAACTCACAAAACATAGTAACGCAAGCGATGCGACGAGGAATATATGTGATGCAATGGGCGCTTCAACTGTCTCTTACGATACGGCAAAAGTTCGGTTCCGCAAGTTCGAAAACAGCGACTTCGACTTCGGTGACAAACGAAGGTCTGATAGGCCGACCGAGGTGGATGACGAGCGCCTTCTGGAGCTGGTTGAAGAGGATCCGCGGCGTGACACCCGTGAGCTTGCAGAGGAACCCCAGTGCCATCACGACACTATAGCTGCCTATCTGCATCGCTCTAGAAAGACATGGAAGTTTGGCGTATGGATACCTCATGATCTGAGTAGGCATCAACTTCACATGCGGAGGGCTGCATACATAAACTTTCTAACATTTCGACGAATTTTCGCCTGGCTCGACAACCTGGTCACCGATGGCGAGAAGTGGGTGGCCTGCGTGAACGACAGGCGGAAGCGCTGGGATTCCAACACCAAAAACAGAACTCCACCTCCAGAAGGCAATGCTTAGCGTTTGGTAGCGCAAGGGGATTATTCATTGGGAATCCCTACCACCGAATTCCATTATTACAGCCGAACTTTATTGCAGACAATTGGGTCGCTTCGCTGCAGCTCTACGTGGAAAGCAGGACAAATTTACTTTCTCCACGACAACGCTAGGCCACACGTTGGGAACGGGAAGCAGCTAAAGCATCAAAGACTGGGATGGCATCGTACTCATCAGACCTGGCGCCAACAGATAGTCATCTGTTCCTGACGCAGTTCAATTAAATGCAAGAGAAAAAATTCGACAATTTAGACCAACTCCAAAAATTGACTCACAGTGTTTTGTGGCTCGAAACCCCACGATTTCTACACAAGCGGGATCCGAAAATTACCTGATACAGGGTGTTTTTCCGGGAGTAAAATCGGTGCAATTGCGGACCCAGTACAAAGGCTACGTGCGAATTGCTGGAACCTCCGCTTTCACGTAGTCTTTCAACTGAGAATTTGATCTATTGGAATGGATCAGATCGCGCGCGATGTTTACTCCAAGATAAATGCCCTGTAAATGGTAATACGTCGTCGAATATGATGGAGCATATAATTGCTAACTGTTGTTTGTATTAAGGAAGAAAAATAATTCTGAATGAAAGATGAAAAAATGGCGGGAAACTTTTCCGACAACCTAGAAGTAAGTCGTTTATTGTGTAATCGTTCACCGTGGTTGCTAGAGTAAAAGTTAGCAAACTATAAAGATTTGCCACCTACTTATGGAGACAATGTCGCAGCCGACGTGGGTGTCAATGTGGCCCTTTTAGTGTCCACCACGGCAGCTTGCAGACTCGTTCATTTGTATATACAGGGGCGAACGTGTGCCCGACATCCACCTGACTATACCGGACATGAGCGGCGGGAAATAACACCCTCCTCTCGTGGATTTATCACGCGTTTCGTGCTAGTTCTTCGCTGGATATGAGTTCTACGTTTCTCGAAAGCCCAGACTTTGGCCAATTCTCTGGAACGAAAATTTCCACGAGTGGTGGCTTTTAGACTACATAAAAGTCGTTGAGGTAGAGCAAGTAGTGGAACGCATGTAGCCTTCGAAATCGTTGAACTGTAAACGATATCGGACTCGTGCTCAATAAGGAATGAAGAGGCAAGGGGAGAGGGTGGAAGAGGGAAGCAATTCTTGCCTCCTTCTCTTCTTCTTTTTGTTTTTCGAAGAACCCTGTTTTCGAGGCTGGTCAGCTTCTGAAGGTTTTGGATGTAGTTCTCCACGTTCCTCTCCGTAAGGGGTTTGCAGACTTTTGCCGCAATGACCGTCGTCCATGGTTAAGCGACGCCGCTGCGGCTTCGTCGCGGCAAGGATCCAGCGACAAGAGCTTGCTTACATTTTTGCCGCAGAGACGCCCGGCGACGCCACCCAGTAGTGCGCAACAAAGGATAGCAGTGGGGGTGTTTTGTCGCCGGTAACATATGCCGCGCACCCACTTTTGCCGCACAAACGCAGCCGCAGCGGCGGCAAAAGTCTGCAAGCAGTTACAGAGAACCACCTACAGAGAAGTCAAAAACATGTGCACTTATGAAAATGAGGTTCTTTCTTCTATAGCTGTAGTTGTAGTGCATCGGAGACCGATCCGGTCGGATAACAAAAAATACGTATTGATCCTATCGGAAGAACAATACGTATCGGATCGGACTCCGATGCGCTATAAATGCAGCGTATGCTTTTGATAGGACTCGCGAGGAATACTCTACCGCGAGTTTCTACACAGGGGCAGCACAGTGATCAGTAGTTTCTACACAGCGGCAGCACGCTACTCAGCTCTAGGATTTGGCGGAGGTTATCCGCTAAAACACTCAAAGCAAGAAAATGTTTGTCATGCGATTTCGCTATTGCTGTTTCTGATAGTTTATTATTCAGAATTCTTATCTGTATTACTATTTGTTTCGTTATTTTATTATTATTATTTCAAATCAAATATTAAATATTTATTACTACTGCTGCTAATACATATGTATATGGAAATCTTTTTACGGTTCCACAGTCGTAATCCCTATTATTCCTTACATCGTGCATACTCTCAATACACGTATGAGTATGCATTGAGCTCGTTTTACCCTGAATGAGTTGTGAGCATCACTCAGCTCGGCAAGCACGGCTCAGACAATAATTGCGTGAAATCATGATTTGATTCGGAGTGAGCGAACTATGGATTGACTGAAAATGAAATTTGAAGCAACCTCGCGCGGCTTCCTACAAATCTGTGTCTCACCGGCACTGGGAGAAGGCTTTCGACTCGATGGAATTTACGTGGTTGTCCCCAAATAGTAATGAAAAGATAAGAATGAGCAACGATCTCTGCATGAAATGATAGACGAAAGACAGAAATGCAACAAGATCAGAAGATGAGCATCAAATGATGTCTTCGCACATCACATTCAATTAAGAGAATGTGCTGCTAGTTGTGCAATCGGAGCACGCAGGTATGAGGGGGCTGCGAATGTATGGCAGTGAGCTGGCCTCCTTTCTTTATATAGCATTTGTGCGCGCTCATTAAAACTCTCCAAACTTCCCTCGCTGAGTATTAACCCACACATAATCAATGTGGACAGTGGGAGTCCTCCCAGTCTCCAGCTATGCACAGTAAGCAATGCAGATTAGTGAAAATTTTGCGTTGTTAGTTGGAAATAATCACAGTGTGGCGCGGATTAGTAGAAGTTCCGAATTTTTAATGGGAAATCAATGGAACACATACACAGCTTAGGCTAGTGGATTTCTTTCAGTTCAAAATCTGTGGACGTACCACGTAAAAATGCGTATTGTACCCCATTGCATCTGCTCTGCATAGCAAACGGTAACGTAGTTA
>JBAJFG010000614.1:600000-786727 GCA_037903475.1 Ancylostoma caninum | reverse complement strand
TCAATCGATGGATTCTTGCCTATTTCGAGTCGAGCAAAGATTGAGCAGACAAAGAGTGGAATCTAATTTGGCAGGAATGGAAAACCGTCTAGAATCGCTGTGGCCCACAGAAGCTCACAAAAATATTCAACCTTCTTTTGTGGTTTCAATTAAGCAACTCCGAACATGAAAAACATGAGATTATGTCATGACTGCGATGTTGGCAAAACAGAAAATAAAGCTTTGAAACATAGGAATGCTGCAGTGAGCTCAAAAATAGCGTACCAAGCTTATTTTAGGTGCTGATTACAATGATACTTGAGGAAAAGTTCCTTTTCTCCGAAAAAACAGTGGGTGGAAAATTTGGAGGATGTGCTGTTATTGCTGAAACGCACTGTAGTATCAGGTTGTTGTGAGATTAATTGCCGAAATGGACACACCAGTTCAAGGTGTTGTAAGTCGGCTCAATCACACCTGTTTTCATCAATTCAGCAATTATTCAATTCGCTAGATCATCCCGGACAGCTCAGTGAGAATTGCATGCTTCTGCAGCAAAAACTGAGATCACAAGGATTTGCAAACTTTTGGAGGTGGATTTCAGCATGCTCCAGATCAGCAACCTGCTGCTGTCGCTGGCATGCATCTGGAGCACGGAAAAAGGGCATGCAGTAGGATAATAGTCTGAGGAATAAGTCAATGAGTGAGAACCTCACTGCCTTACTGCATCAGTTTTGCCGCGTATGTTTTGGATTGTGAGGCTTAACGTTACCCTGAGGCAGAGAAAAACCAGCTTTCTTTCGCCACTGCCGACCAACTCTGCAGAAGATTCCTGGAGACCGAATCGAAATTACAATACCAGTACTCTGTTGTCAATGTCTGGGTAAGTAGGAGAAGGCTGCAGTTAATCATCCTCTTACAGCACCACCAAATTCCTGACACTACCTCCCCTTGTGTGAAGATTTGGTTCAGGAAAGCCTAGAGATGGGAGAACGTGTCTACCGATACAGATTTACGCTTCTCTTTGTAGTGCATGAACCAAGCTCTATCTTTAGCTATTAAACAGGCTGGAAATAGGCAGTTTTGGGGCGAAAAACTGGGTTAGAAAAGGTATCACAGCAGGTGGGAGGCTGTTCATCCGTCAGATCATGGGGTGTTTACTTCCGCGCCTTTCTTCTCATGTGGACTGAAGTCAAATGTCCTGAAACTGTGGTATAGTGAGCATTCATCCCTGCCCTTAACGTCCAAATGGTAGGATCTGGTTTAGATCACAAGACTGTTCTCAACGCTTGATCATCAGGGAACAACCTGCGGTCACGACCACGGTTGCCTTGGGGATCAAAATCAATGGAAGAAAATCACGCGATCGAATAGCTCCAGGCCAATTGCGAAGGCGATTCCACGCCAAAGCAAATGCGAGATTACCTATCTCCGCATACCTCCGCTAAAAAGTAATCGAGTTTGACGTCATTACCCATAATCACCCAAAAGTCGCGTCAGCCCATGATTTGGTTGCGACTTCATAAAAACATTCAGGAAAGAGCTGTCCAGAATATTCAAGCAGCGTTCAAAAAAAGAGAAAAAGTCCTACCTGATATTTACATAAGTTGTGCTGAAGTTGCTCAAATTTGGCAGAAGAGAAAAGTTTTATTAAGCATACCCCAAAACGGCAATTATTTTCGCAACAACCTAGTAAAATGCGATCCAAATGGAAGTCTTGGGCGCACATTAGAACTCCAATCAATGGAGAGATAAACGTATCTTTTATCTTTTCCATTTATCTGCTGACTGACTGATACGTTCCAGGCCCTCTTCTTTGCTGGAAGCTCAGATTGTTCAAAGATTGCGCTGCTAATAACGCTCACATTCAGTTTGTGTTCAATGACGAAAGGTGATTCAGTGTGGAAGCAGCATTCAATGGTCAGAACAATAGAATATCCACAGAAATTCTCAGAGCGCAAGTTCCAATGGAAGTCTTGATGCCAACAAAGCCTACTCTGCCAGTGTGATGGCTGCACTTTCATTACGAGTGACGACAAGTCAACTCCGACTTTTGTGGAGACTGGAGTGAAGGTAAACAAATGCAACCTACCTGTATTATTTTTAAATAGACATTTGACTCCTTTGTTAGATTCCCACTTCGCCGATAGGCCATATTTCTTTCGGAAGGAATCGGCGTTGGCACGCAAGGCGAAGCTGGTGCAGGACTGGTGTCAGGTGAACATGAAGGACACTTTGGATATACGTTACGCCAGTGCAGTTTTATTCCCAGAAACAGAAGAATGTCATTTAACCGATTTGTTGTTAAAAGTGCAAGATGACTTTTCTGAAAGTAACAGCACGAATGTTACACTTCAGCCGTATTGAATACCAAGTATCGGATGGGAGAAAATAGAAAGTGCATCTCAAGCACTCCTCACCCATTCTCGCAATTTTCACGATGATGTTCCTAGGTTATAGTCACTCTCGTCATCAATACGCTGCAGTTTACACTTGTTTCTGCACTCTTTGCGTGTTGTGACCCCAGTGAAATTCTAGTATAGGAAGAGTCATCTTTTCTTTGATGCCCCACTGTTCTCAACCTTTTTACCTTATTTGATACTTAACCATGTCAATGTTAGAGAGCAAGACTTATCCAAAGGGGCGATTCCATTTCTTCTCATCAAGATGGTGTGATTATTTGCGGCGATCTCAATCTCAACATTGACTGGAGTGAAAGAAGCTGCATTGCTCGTGAAGTAACAAATACATACAATTGTTTCAAATGCATCAACTTTCACAGCATGTATTGCAACCGACATGCCGCTCCAGCATTTTAGACCTTGTTCTTTCTCAACCACCAGATATCGTCACCGATGTTGCCGTGGCTTGTCCATTAGGAAATTCTGACCATTCAATCATCAAATTTTCCATCTTTGTTGAATGTACATCACAATATAAACAATTGCCTTCCCTCAACTTTTCTAATGCAAATTATGATCATATGAAGACATTCTACAAAAGTCTTTGTTGGGAAGACATTTTTAATGGATTCTCGAACATTGATGATTTATATGATCGGTTTTGTAAGGTGGTAACGGATTCATTCAAGTATAGCGTGCCGATTTATCGGTCAAACTCCTATTCATACCCCAAGCATATAAGGAAACTTTTCACCTACAGAAACTTTCTCTTCCAACGATTACATCGTAGCGGAGTAGAAAAGAAATATAACCGGGTTTCTGCTAAGTTGTCGATGTTAATTCGCAAATACGAGAAAAACAAACAAAAACGACTTATCCTTAGCAAAAACCCAAAGGCACTGTTTACTTTCGTTACGAAAAAGTTGAAAGGTAAGTCCACCTGCTTTCCTGACTACTGCAACGAATTCGGAGATGTGATTAATACTGATGAAAAGAAGAGCGAATCACTTGCAAAGTACTTCCACTCAGTTTTTACTCAAGATAATGGTGAACTTCCAACCATTAACTATTCCACTAAGAGAACGCTTAGCTCTTTCCTTATAATGCCAGAAGAAATAGCAAAGTTATCCAAAAGGCTGAAAGATTCGCAATCACTTACCTTTGATGGTATCCCCCAGATTGTTTTCCATATATGTGGTGAAGAACTAAGCGTCCCTCTTGCTCATATTTTCAACTATTCCCTGCGATTGGCTTCTGTCCCCGTCCTATGGAAGAAATCTATTGTTACACCGATAAACAAAACATCTTCACCTCAAACGCCTTCTGATTTTAGACCGATTTCTATAACGAGCACTGCAGCAAAACTAATGGAAAAATGTGTGAAAGTAAGACTTGAAGAATTTTTGGAGTCAAACTTTGTCCTTCCCGAACAACAATTTGGTTTCCGACAGAGAACTTCAACTACTGATCAACTGCTGCATTGCACTCAGTACTGGAATCAGCATCTCTCTAAAGGAGAATGTATTGATATAATATACTATGACATTGCAAAAGCGTTTGACTCAGTTTCGCACACGAAGTTAATACATAAGCTCTATTGCATAGGAATCCGTGGAAATTTGCTCTGCTGGTTGAGAGCTTTCTTGACTGGTAGAAAATTCTGTGTTTAACTGAACAGCAGTTTCTCATCAGAATACGAAGTAACCAGTGGGGTACCACAAGGAAGTGTACTCGGACCACTGTTATTCATAGTCTACCTATTTGATTTGCCGAATGCTTGCCTCATGAGCAATGTCCACCTTGCAATGTTTGCTGATGACTTAAAAATGTACATCAGTTATTCTGAGGAAAATGCATCTGATTATCAGTTCACTTTACAGCTATGTATCAACAAATTGATTCATTACTTCGATCAATGGCAGTTGAAGCTTTCTCTCAATAAAACGAAAGTGTTGTATTTGGGAAGGAAAAACACAAATTGTACATATAGATTAGATGATAAACATACGATCAATTCTTGCGAAAACGTCAAGGATCTCGGAGTCATTATGAACAAAGACTAAACTTTCAATAATCATATCGATTCCATCACCCTTAATGCAAATAAAGCAATGTTCCGGTTGTTCAGAGCGTTCACAGTGAATCATCCACCGTCACTATGCAAGCTTTATAAAGTATACGTTCGTAGCATTCTCGAGACATCATCATCAGTATGGTGCCCTTACAGAAAAAAGCAAATAGAGCAACTGGAGAACGTTCAAAGGACTTTCACAAGAATTCTCTATTACAGATGCTTTCCAAATAATGCATATCCCATGGCCCTTCCCACGTATAACGAACGTCTCAAAAGGCTAAAGCTAGAAAGTTTGGAGTCGAGAAGAAAAGCAATAGATCTTTGTCGTTTTCACAAGATATGGTCAATGAAATCTCGTTTACGCTTCTCTCAATTTTTCACCTTAAAACCTTCTCGTGGTAGAACTTCAACTTTCGTCATTCACATCCCCTTTAACAGAATGAAAAAACATGAAAATATTTTTTCCATCCGCATAGCTATTAGGTTGGTGCAAAAATAATGCGCGTTTTTCGCTGCTTCATCTTCTGTGCAGAAAACCTCCGGTGTTTCTTATCATCGGTATGAGAAGTTGCAATTTTTTTGCAGCAAATTTCATGGCCTTTTCAAATATCTCATGCATTTTGGGCGAACTTCATGTTTTTGGCGAATTTTTAGTTGTGGAACGAAGGGCGCCAAAACAAGTTTTTTGCCAAACTCTTTTCAGCGAGCTGATACTCGACGGCATCGCAGCAGGAATCGCTCAGAATATCACCATAGTTTTGGCGAAGGAAGTGTGAGCGAATGCATTCCGCCGAGCTGCTCCAGGATTTTTCGGCTTGGTGTGCCTTGCTTCGAAAGTAAGGAATGTGGCACAGGTCTTCCTGCGGTTTGCGACCCCCAACTGATGACAATTATCAAACAGCACCCATCCAAACAACATATTTGGTTTCGCAAAACATTGCCGGTGATCGTTGTCAGACCATCCCTCCCTTCAGTAAAAATGGAAGGATGAAAAAGCTCGACGAGTTGACGTCGCGCATACTGAATGAGTACCACATTGATCCTCGTTGAGAGGTGTGCTGCGCATCTTTGTAGTGAGAAAATTGCGACCAAACAGTCGGTCGCTTAGTGATTAAATAAGAAGTATAGACACTCTTCGTCAAAATGAGGTGCCTTGCTCAACAGTTGGACGAGGAACGTGCACCGAAATACTCCCAGAAACCGAAGCAACACCAAAATAAGGTCACGGCGACTTTATGGTGAACTGCTGCCAAAATTGCTCACTGCAACTCATTCATTCTTCCTAATCTGGTAAGTGGTTTCAAGAAGTAAATGAAATAAATTCGAAACTTAACGGCGTGACCCCAGCGTTGCTCGATAAAATGGATTCTTCACTCCTACACGGTACCGTCCATGCACACCCTGCACGACAGATTCCTCACAGGCTCGAGCAACTGAGCTAGGAAGCTCGGACTCCTATATCATAATCAGCAAGCTTCTCGCTCACCGACTCCGCTTCCCCGAGAACCTGGACCACTTCTTCTGGGAGAATTTTCTCAAAGACTAAAGTGATACCAAAACTGCCCTCCGGAAGTTTGTTGATTCTAGAAGGTCCTGTCAGGAATGCACGGTAGTCGGAGAACGTCTATCTTATTGCTAAAGATTTCCTGATTACAATAGCTTTAAGCCTATTGAAAAAGATCGATTTTGAAAGGAGTTATGAGGTTCGAAATCAAAGGCATGAAAACGCGCATTATTTTTGCACCAACCTAATAAAATTGTCCCACATCTACCGAACAAGTTCTTCAAAGAGAAACAGACCATCTCTTCTATTCTTTCCAACCTTTCAATGAGGCATTTGATTGAAAATCAGCAGGGACAAGAATGATGAGTGTTTTCATGAAGTGCATAATTTGATTCTTCACATTTCAGAATGATTATCACGTGACATTTCGACTTATTCTTCTTTGTAGTATCACAATTATGTCATGTCAGCATTCAAGAATGTTTCGTGCAACTGCTTCTCTACACAGCGAATTCGAACGAGATGTAACAAACACATGTCTGTGTACATGATTAGTGATTTGTAATTGATCCATAGAGAGATTTTCGGAGGCTCTGACGTTCTGATCTTGATTACTCTATCCTGTTTTTATGAAGCGGTGCGTGGGACAAGAAAGATGTGCTTCGAGGGTGGGCTGTGAGGAACCTACAGAGTCGGAGCCCACGATCGTGTCTCACTTGAACCCACTTCCCTGAAGTTGGTCAGGTTTAAGAGACTTCCGGGCATTGCGTAATCCGCTCTGTTAGTGGGAGCAGCAATGGGTCGATACATATGGTTAAGAGTCTCACGTAAGCTGCAGTTTAAATCTGTAATTTTATCACCTTTTTGAGCCTTCCATGACCTTTCTATGGTACTTCCTTAATTTACCTTCCTTGCGAAGGGCTGCATTGTGACTTGTCATGATGTATAACATAAATAAATAAATAAATAAATATTGAGGTCAGTAGCAGCTCTAACTTCTCGATAAATTTTGCGATCATCAGCAAAAATCTTACATTTTGCGCCTGTTCTCTGGATCACCTGCGGAAGATCTAGCGTATATAAGTTAAACAGAATTGGAGATAACACCCCACCCTGTGGGACTCCACTATTCACACTACGTACCGAAGAAAAACAGTTGCCGATCCTGACTTGGAAGGTTCTGCCAACAAGGAACTCACGCAACCATTTAATAATATCCCTGTGGAATCCTAGTTCACTTAAAAGGTGCAACAACTTTTTATGTGACACTTTGTCAAAAGCTTTTTCAAAATCCAAATAGATAATGTCCACCGGAATATTATCATCAAGAGAGTTAGTCCAGTCATTCAAAACCTCCAACATATGTGTTTCGGTTGACCTACCACTCCTGAAGCCATGCTGATCCATGGAGTTCAACTCCTGAGCATCCATATACCGGACTACTTCTTTTTTGATAATCTTCTCAAAAATCCTAGCAAACACAGAGGTGATGCTGACAGGTCTATAATTAGTCGGTACGTCACTAGGTGCTTTCTTTAATATAGGAGTGACAAACGAATGCTTCCACCTGCTAGGAACCTCAGCTCTAGAGAAGCTCATATTGAATAGAAATTCCAGGGGCAGACTGATTTCAGCCGCAACCTCTCTGATGAACTTGTGGGGTATACCATCTGGTGAAACTGAGTGAGAGAGTATTCCACGAATCAAAAGAGAATAGATCAATTGCTTGTCGAAATAAACAGAGGCTGTCATAGGTTCCTTAGTTTTCGAATAAACAGCAGGTAGCTCATGAGACTCATTATCTTCCTGGTATACACTTTCAAACACATCAGCAAAAATTGCAACCTTCTGTTCATTAGAAATAGCTGATTCATGTGTCCCAGGTATCCGTAATGTGGGAATCCCAGACCTAGTATTGATTTTATTTCTTATATAAGTATAAAGTTTCGACTTGCTACCCTGTTCCACTGTTTTCTTTTCAACCTGACTGTTATATTTGCTTAGTTTTGCCAGGAAGATTCTTGTGATATGTTTATACAGGGGGGGCCATAAGTTATTGTACAACGTTTGCTGGCCCATTTCTCCGCAGTAGTAAAATATTTTTTGCCGCACTAGGCACTGTTTAATAGAGCTGGATTTGCTCTATCTTTTGATCACAAAAACCTCCTGGATACTTCCAAGATAACGAAAAAAGTTTATCGGAAACATTCATTGCAGACTTTCGGTGCCGCAAAATGCACTAACTCTGCCCGCAATTTCCGAGCAAAACAGCCACAAAAACAGTTTGATATTTTTAGAAAGAGCATTCTTTGCTCTTTAAGATGCATCTAAGCAGTACACCCCACTTTCCCAGACAAACTTTCGGAACTTCCGCGGAGCTTGTTCGGAACTTGCGCGGGTGACCCGACGGAAGTTCCGAATAAGCTCCGCGAAAGTTCCGAACTGGCTCCGCGGAAGTTCCGAACTAGCTCCGCGGAAGTTCCGAAATCGAACAGCAGTGACGTAATCCGTGCATTATAGAGGCAATCATAATTCGAGTAATAAGGTAAAATGGGCCAACATGGAGTGATGAACACCTCCACGCGTCCCGATGCCAAAATTCGTGGGATCATGAATCCCAGCACAGATCGTTCCACCACGTAGCACTAATTGCGCATGTAGTAGCTATGTTTTCTGAAGATGAGCTTCAAGCAGGTCTGCCCTCTGACTGTGCTACGTATCTGCGTCAGGTTTCAAAATCAATGATAACATGGAAAAATTCCTCTTTGGTAGAAATCTGTCAAATTTTCGTATTTATGGGAATAATCCCAGGCGTACATTTATCTGACACGAGCTTTACCCGAAATTCGACATTACGGATGTCTATATTGGGGCATACCGAAGTGAATTTCGAGGAAAAAATAACGTAAAAATTTTCGTATTCTACACGGTTTCTTATTTGGCTAGCCGAAGTTAATCAAGAACATATCACTATAAAAATTGGGCGAAAACGTGCCATTTGATTTGTTAGTTTCTTGGATCATTCCATCTCTCTCGAAGCTCCGCGGAAGTTCCGAAAAGTGTCAAGCTCCGCGAAAGTTCCGAAGCTACTTTTTTCTCTGCGTCTCCATTCGGAACTTGCGCGGAACCTGCGCGGAACTTCCGAAAAAATCGACGAGTGACGTCATATTTCCGCGGAGGTTCCGAAAATCGAGCTCCAGTAGTAAATCAGGCTCCGCGGAAGTTCCGAAAATCGGCAAGCTCCGCGGAAGTTCCGAAAGTTTGTCTGGGTTAGAGATTTGGTGGATTTTTCGTAAAAAATTTCCACATCAACCCGCTTTTTTCAAAAACCTGTTCTAAGTCCAACTGCTCCAAAGCAAAACTCTCCCGGGAAACCGGGTTTTAACTGTAAGATACTTTGATCCTGCTCTATTCGGCAGCGAAAAGAGCAGGATAATCCATGTGTTGCTGGTGGAGAAATAAATGAGCAAACGTTGTACAATAACTTATGGCCCCCCCTGTACTTGTCCCATTTATCGTTAGTAGAAGCCGTTGTAGCATCAAAAAAGGCTTTGGCTCGCTTGTCAGAAAGAGAAACCAAATAGTCTGGCATGTACTTTCTCCTACAGAGTCGCTTAACTAATGGAACAAAAAGGTCAATGCAATGTTTCAAAACAGTTATGAATAGCTCATAGGCTCCATCTACTGTCGGCGTATTAGCAAAAGAACCAATCCAAACGATATTTCTAAGGTAACCTCTAATAAGACCAAAATCTGCATGCTTGAAATCCCTAATAAAGATTTTTGCCTGCCTACCACATTCTATCAGAATCCTGAATTCAATAGAGTAGTGATCACTGGTTCCTATGGGTGGACCAACAGCTACATTGCCGACTAGACACACCTCGTTACACAGGACAATATCCAGTATGTTCCTACCTCTAGTGCCACTTCGGACGTACTGAACGAAATCATGATTTTGACACATTTCAATGAAGTTTTTAGAAGTTGACGATGTAGCCGAGGGGTGGTCTCCCCAAGTAATGTCAGGCAAATTCATATCATCTGTTATAACGGTCGGAAGGCCGCAACAGGTCAGATCACTCAACGCCTTCAGGAGTTGGTCAGTGCCCGAATTGGGACAGTTGGGGGTTCTATAAACCATAATAAAGCGTAGGTCCTTAGAAGATAGCATGAGATCGCAACATAAAATTTCGTACGAGTTAGGAACTGACTCAGCAAAAACCATCTTATATGTTATCCCCAACCTGAGTAAAAGCGCCACTCCTCCTCCTTTTTTCCGTTTTCTATCACATCGAATGACTGTATATTCAGAGCACACAAGACCCAAAAGAGCTTCGATCAAGACGGTTGACTTCAGCCAGGTTTCGTAGGTTGCATCCACATCGTAACGCGAGCGAGTTAAAGCATAAACGAATGAGTGAGCAATCTTGACTAAGGATCTAACATTCACGGAGAGACATTCAAAGCTGTTGACAGAATACCTGGGATCCCTCAGTTGTTTCCCTGGTTGGTATGACGGGTACTCAAAGGAGTGGTAAGAACCGCTGATTGAACATTTTGTGCTACAGATGAAGGACAATTCTGTGAAGAGGTGGAAACATCTTGATGATTATGAAGATTAGGCTGCGAGTTTCTTTTGTAAAACCTTTGCGATCTTAATTTATCTCGCTCATCCTTCGTAAGTGAAGGGCGAATAAACACTCCTTTGGTCTTGAATATTCTAAGATTAGGGGCTCTTCTTAACAGCAAATTTCTAAAAAATGTGGAGGGAAGGACTACTTTCAGAAGACGAGAAGAGCTATTGGGTCGACCCATTCTATAGCAGGTCACGGGCATGCATTCAATAGCTAAGAAATCTAACAAGCGCCTAACACAATCCAAATCATAGGTCAATCGATTGGATGCACAAGAATCGGAACTCTCAGGAACACCAATTATAACAAGTGAACGTAGCCGTTCTTTCTCCTCAAATGAATTGAAGTCGAAGGAATACGAATTATTATCTCTAACAGGTCTCGGAGTGTTCTCCCTACTTAAAGCCAACGCAGATTTGAGGCTGTCTATCTCCGCACGAAGTTTAGCATTCTCCATGGCTAACTCACGGTTCTTCTGCTCATTTTCAACTTCCTTAGCCGCGCGGCGATCTCGGTCTTCCAGCACATGGCCCAATATAGTCTTCAAGTAGGCAGGGACGGTATCATCCTGCAGCAAGAGGGTTACGGCTTCATTCAGGTCGTCATTGCCATGAAGAAGCAAATCCTGATCCGTCCCCCTCTGCCGCTTAGCCGATTTCTGAAGAAAGGGAGCAGCAGAAACGATCTCTTTGACCATGATCACCCGCTCGATAGATCGATAGAATGCAGGGTCACCAGAATTATTATGAAGTTACCGATGAATCAAACCAGCGTACCTGTTCCGGTAGCAACCCTTTGTAAAGTAGCCAAAGGGACCTTGCCACAAGGTTCTCAGCGAACTTAGGTAGCAAAAACAGCCGTAAGAGGCGATCAGCCGGGATCAGGCAGAGCGTGCTAACAGTGCCGCCGGTCAGCGGGGCAGGCAACGCAAGTCACGACATAAAAGAGTCCTCCACTGTAGAGTGAAGAGAATGCGAAGAGGCTCTTAGATTTCCCGTATTTCGAAGGAAAAACCTGAAAGAAAAGTTTCCAGTTATACACTTCCTTTGCGCGGCTAAATTATGCTATGGTTCCTTGTGTGGTTCTGAATCAGTGAACGTTCTGATGAATATACACAAGATTATCACACCATTGTTGCCTGATTTCCTGGGTATTCAAACAAGTAGTCAGCTTGTTCCAAAACTGCAATCGTAATCCCGAGACAAGATCGATTTCAAAACATGTCGAATTCAAGGATATATTAACACAAGTTAGCAGGTTTTCGTGAGAGTGTCATCCCCAGCAAAGGGGGGGGGGGGGAGGAGGTGGGCAAACTGTTAGACAGTGAATCATGTCTGGTGAATCTTTGGCGAATCTTAGACAGGACTTAACACTTTTTTTACAAAATTTTTTGAATGGCCGGGCTGGGCAACGCATCGGCTTTTGGTACTGATATTGAACATTTAGCCCTGGGCTCTGCCTTTGAGCTTGATTCTCATAAGTAACACAGAAACGATATTTTGGTGTAGTGTCTCAAACATATCTAACAAATGTTGTTAAGATGAAGGAATGTGAATGTCGGCAATCGTCGTTTTGCCTCATTTTCTAGCTGTGTTCCCACCTTTGAATATACTTCTGTGGCGCTATTTAGCAGCCTCGAAATTTCAATAAGGATTTTGCAAAAGCTCTGCCCAGTGATGCAGCAATAACGTTCTATTTGCTGCACATTTAAGAGCGACATTTCAGCAGCACATCTGCGATGGATTTCGCAATGTAATATGGCACACAGCAGTGAGGTAATTGTTCACGACAAATGTACTTCTGTCATTCTCAAAGGTCATGAAGTGGGACACTAGCTGTCTTATTTTCAACACGTTTTTGTGAAGTATGAGGGCATGCGCACAATAGTCCTGTTACACACTGTGGATATGAATGAGTGGGCCAGAACGACGGTTATGGTTGTCTGCTTGAAGGGCCGTGTTATTAAGCCGCGTAGCGCGTTAGAATGCATAGAACGCTACAGGGAAGTGCATTTACAGAAAAGAAATATCTCACACAAAAGGGAGATGTTAGGAATGCACTTATACTGCGCTAACAGTATATAAACTGTCGAAAAATCAAAATGACATCGGCAAGCATGGCTTCAGCTACGATTGTTTGTGCCGTGAGTTCCCTGATCCCTCACTACTATCTGAATTTGAACAATCACAGATAATTCTCCAGGTACTGTTGGCTCTTCTCTGGACAGCTCAAGCTCAAGCTCAAGGACCAAACAACAGCACTGCTGCACCAACCTCAGCAACGCAACCAGGGAGTGTGGCAACGCCAGCGGCTAATGCGACAAATACGACGACAACGGCTCCAACTACAGCAGCACCAACCAGACCGCCTTGGCCCAGTGAGCAACTCAATTTCTTACGTAAGACTGCATCAGACAAGACAGTTCCTAAGCTGTATTTTAAGAACCAAACTGTGGAAATCCGGCTCTAAACAACGGGATGAGGAACGTCTTCCTTGATATGCACAACGATTTCAGGTATTGATTAGGGAAGTGTTTTGTAGTAATTCAAACTAAATGACGTTCATTCAGAGGAAGAGTAGCAAGAGGTCAAACAGAAGTTAGTGCAGGTTGGGGAATTGCTCCACCAGCTGCTCTCATGTACCGTATGGTGAGAACCAACCCAGCAGTTCTTATGCGAAACTCGATTTATTCAAAAAATAAAATAATTCAGAAATACGACTGCAATGCGGAGTCTTACGCGCAGCAGTCAGTAGCGAACTGCAGAAGAACTGAGCTGCCTGCTTATGCGAGGGGAGGACACAAACAGAACCTTTTCGTTCTCAACCTTGCACAAGCCAATCCAAAAGCAGTCATCCATTACGTAAGGCCACATCCTCAAACATCTTCTGTATATCGCACTGGTGCCTTTTTAAGGCGCTTTCACAATGGTGGAGCCAGTTGGCAAGATTTGGTATGCGGTCGAACATGATGTTCTATCAAAGCGAGTATAATCGTGGGGCACGGAATGTCCTGAGTTGGGCTAAGGTAAACTTTGATACAAATTCTTCTCTACATCAATCCCAAATATTTCATTTTAGATGGCTTGGTGGAACAATAAGAGAGTTGGATGCAGCGTGAAACACTGTGGATCATTTTATGTGGTCTCTTGCATGTACAGCCCTGGGTGAGAATGAAACAGAGGGAAACGAAACTTTCTAGGTAATGATGATGAATGACATTTCAGAGGTCTCAACGTCAATCAGCATGTCTACCGTGTCGGAGCAGTATGCTCTGATTGCCCACGTGGTCAGTGTGATGGACAGGCTTTGTGTCGATGGTGATTTCAACAGGGTCAATGCGAGCTTCTTCACGAACTTTGACCTTTTTGTTGAAAAGAGATAACCTGATTATTTTTCTCGGAAAGAGATGAATTATTTGACATCTGCACAGGTGCAATCACATCTTAAATTTCAATCCCCACCTCTCGGCGGGCCGATGGCTTCTTAAGTTGAAGCCTTAGCAGTTACAAGGAATATGACTTTTAACGCTGTGCTATATTTTACGCAATTGTTGCCCTGTTTATTACTTGGAATGGAATCAGTATTACTAATGCCACTGTGACCAATTCCAAAACAGATCAATATATTTCACCAAGAGACCTGTCACCGAGATGCGGATAACGAGTGGACTACCTTTGGGTGGATGCATGAACGTTTCCAGTAATCTTGTTTTCAATTTTTCAAATTTGCACATTCAACTTGCATTCAAAAATAGATGAGCTTTCTGTTCGATCGCAACAGCCAGCATGTGCGAATAGACGCGCTCACCAGAACTGATGATTGAAATTCCTCAGAAAGCAAGAAAGAAAGAGCAAGAGAGAGAGAGAAACAAGAGGAAAAAGATAGGTGTAAAGATGATACACATGCGTTATGACGAAATAGATGAGCATGATTCTCTGAAATTTAATTCATTATACATGAATATATATCAATATACAGAGTGGCTGCTAAGTATGTATCGCGTTTTTTGAAGATTAAAAAGGAAATAGGAAAACAGCTATCACCTAATTCTAGTGATGACACGATGACGAGTGTCTTCCATGAATAGCGTGAGATTTTTGGTCCCTCTGCTTGGACTGATCCAGAAGTTATAAAAAGATTTCGTCATCTACTGCCATCAGTGAAACTTAGTGGTTGCACACTCCATGTTACTGAATTTTCTGAACGCCGTGATTTCTCCGTACCAATAAAAGGCAATATTGTGAAGCAGCAAAGGGAGAGAGGCAATACTGCTCCATTCCAGAAACCAAGAAGACTTCGATCCGTTCGCACTTTACGTTGACGTGGCATCATCAAGAAGAGTACCGCCAGCGACAATTCCACCACATTGAATCGCGCAGCTTCCAACTCAAATATCGCCACAGACATTGTTCAGAAGATTGCGAAACTTGGGCTAGGGCTGAGCAGTTATGAACGTTTGAAACACCACACTGTCGGATTGGGTGAACGGGGAACTTTTTGATTAGGCGAAGAAGTTTCCAAAAGAAATCTTCGTGGCCGTCTCCTCAACCTTGCTTTTACAGACGGAAAAGTTTACACTGTAATGACTGCACGAATTTTGTGGGAGCCAACGCGACCACTGTCAGTGTATCATAATACAGTGGAGGAATAAGTGATAAGCAAATGAGCTCTTTTTCTTTAGTCTCCTATGGTCTGGGATGAATTCACTTCAGGAAGGCCTCTTCTCTGATTTTCGTGACAAAATTGCCGACACGCCTGTTTTCATCAGGAAGCCATCTTACACTATGTACTCCTTCCACGGACCAGCAGACACGGCTGCAGAAAGAGGTTCACCTTATATCAAAAGTGGGCCCCACATCTGGCCACAAAATCCACTTTTGCCTTCTGTGACCCTGACTTTCCTGTTGGTAAGGCTAAGATATACGGTCCTCCTACTCCCTGATTGATCCCATCTCATGATGGGAAAACGTGACAATCCCGTCTTCGTTATTCAGGGCTGTCAACGGAACATTATAATCGCGAAGGTCCTTTCGACACTCCTTCAGAATTCTTCTCCCTTCTGATGCTTCCAGAACCTTCCTCCGCCTGAACTTCTGCAGATCCTCCTGCAATGCTTTTCTGCAGCTGGCATTGGCTACCAACTGCTCAATGTGGGATGCATTCGGATCAAGCCTCAAGGCCGTTCTTTTAACGAACAGTTCTTCGGTGGCCTTCGAAATGCGTTCCAAGTTTGTTGTTCGGGGTTTTGAGGCGCGCTCAGCACAGATTCTTAGTTTTTCTAGGAGCAACTCGTAGTCCTCGGTAGGGTCTTCCATGATATGCCGGTCGTGTTCGGAAAGAGACTCAGCAAGGGCGGCATCGTCATATACGACTCCTTTTCTTCCTCCGCGGTGGCAAATGTTGTTTTCCATCTTGCAGCTGAATCGGATTTTTGCACGAAGGAGACGGTGATCGGATCCACAACAGAATGATGGTACTACTGAAATATCAAATAGACACCTTCGGTTGGTAAGTATGTGGTCGATCTCCGTACGAGCCGTTCCGTTGGGTGATTCCCAAGTCCACCGGCGGTGTTCCTTCTTCATGAAAATGGAATTTCCATGGAAGAAGCGTGCAGAGGACAGAAGCCCAGCGAGACGACTACCGTTTTCGTTCCGGTCTCCTAACTCGAACTTCCCTATCCTTCCCTATCCCTATACAGAGTGGCTGTTAAGTATGGATCGCATTTTTTGAAGGTGAAAAAGGAAATAGGAAAGCAGCTATCACCTAAATCTTGTGATGATACGATAACTAGTGGCTTTCATGGTCAGCATGAGAATTTTGGTTCCCCTGCTTGGATTCTTCCAGAAGTTATAAACAGGGTCAAGCGTCCGATGGGGATTTCCCATGAGGGGGTCGTATGGGAGGGGGCTGGGAAGGGGGAGGGGGTCGTGTAGGAGAGGTGTGGGTGGGGTACGTAGAGGGGTGGCTTGACCATTGAATGTGAATTCATGATTGTTTTATGGCATGACAAATGACGTTCCGCCCAAGAATGATCATGTCACATCGAGTTAAAGCAGGACTGGTTGGAAGCGTATGAGAGGAATCCGCTCAAGCGCACTCACAGGTTCGATCCCCGGCGCCTTTCATAAATTTTTGCACGGGTCGGAATCACTTCAGAACCAAATGTGGAGTTGCGAGGTGGAAATGTTTAAAAAATAGAGTGTGGGTAGCGCAATCTATCGATTGCACATGCTAGGATTCGCCTGCAGGGCCCGTCAGAACGTGGAAAAGTAGGGTGACCTAGACCTCGTGCTGAAGTCCTCTGACTCGAAATCAGCAAATGCTTTTCTACGCATTCATATAGAACGACCAGCTCTACCTTTTGCCAGAGTTTTAATTTTCTAGATCTTCATATGCTTTTGGGAGCTCGATGGGAAATTTGTCAATTTTTTGGGTCTCCGAGGGGAAATTTCCCATCTAACTCACGCAAGCAGGAGCAATTATTGGGGTGCGATAATGGGGACGAAGAATCAATGCTTGGAGCTCTATTACGTGAAGGTAGTGAAATTTCGGTGAAAGGCAAACTCTCTTTATAGGAGTTGAAGAAGTGAAAACCTCGCAATTTGAACAGATTGTGAAAATGGAGTAAATCTCTTTGGCAAATCACTGAGAAGCAATTTGCAGATATCACAAAAACTTTTCTTCTATGAGTTCTAGTTGAGAAAATTTCCCACCTGAATACAGAATCTGGCTCCACGAAGTTCGCTCGTTTTCCCGCAATTTAGATGGGAAATCGATGGGAAATTCGCCAAATTTCCCATCGATTTCCCATCGAGCTCCCAAAAGCATATGAAGATCTAGAAAATTGAAACTCTGGCAGAAGATAGAGCTGGTCGTCCTATATGGACAGATAGAAAAACATTCGCTGATTTTGAGTCAGAGAACCTCAGTGCGAGGTATAAGTAACCCTAGTTTTCCACAAACTGGCGTCCCCTGTAGGCGAATTCTAGCATGTGTTATCGATCGACTTCGCCTCCCTCACTTCATTTTTAAGTCTTTCCCTCCTCTCCACTCTACACTAAATCCTGAACGGTTCCAACCTGTGCAAAAATTTTTTGGAGGCGCTGGGAATCGAACCCGTGGGCGCGCAAATGCCAACGCTGAAACTGATTCCTCGCATGCGCTGCCAATCAGTCCTGTTTTGACACGGTATGACTGCTGGCACTATGGTCCGATCGGATAAGGAAGGACATATATCGACCTCAACGATGTTTTAGTTCCGATTTTGGGTTTTTAATGTGTTTCTTTTGCGTGTTCTTCCTTGAAACTGTTCAGTGTTTCAGTGTACAGAGAAAACATGTGGGAGCAAAAGGGGGGGGGGGGGTCGTGAAAACGTGGGGGTTGGACGAGGGAATAGGGGGGGGGGTCGTATTGAAGGTCGGTTTTTCCCATCGTCATGCTTGACCCTGGTTATAAAACGATTTCCTCATATACTGCCATCAGTGGACCTCAGTGGTTGCACACTCCATGTTACTGAATTTGCTAAACGCTCTGATTTCTCCGCACTAACAGAAGGGAATATTGTCAAACATCAAAGGGAGACAGGCCGTATTGCTCCACTCCAGAAACCAGAGCGACCTCGATCCATTCGCACTTCACGTTGAGGTGGCATCATCGAGAAGTGCATCGCCTGCGACAATTCCTTCACATTGAATCGCGTGGCTTCTAACTCGGATATCTCCACAGACACTGCTCAGAAGATCGCGAAACTTGGGCTGGGGCTGCGCAGTCATTGAACGTTTGAAACAGCACACTGTAAGGTTGGGTGAACAGGGAACTTTTGAATTAGGCAAAAAAGTTTCCAAAAGAAATCTTCGTGGCCGTCTCCTCAACCTTGCTTTTACAGACGGAAAAGTTTACACTGTAATGACTGCACGAATTTTGTGGGAGCCAACGCGACCACTGTCAGTGTATCATAATACAGTGGAGGAATAAGTGATAAGCAAATGAGCTCTTTTTCTTTAGTCTCCTATGGTCTGGGATGAATTCACTTCAGGAAGGCCTCTTCTCTGATTTTCGTGACAAAATTGCCGACACGCCTGTTTTCATCAGGAAGCCATCTTACACTATGTACTCCTTCCACGGACCAGCAGACACGGCTGCAGAAAGAGGTTCACCTTATATCAAAAGTGGGCCCCACATCTGGCCACAAAATCCACTTTTGCCTTCTGTGACCCTGACTTTCCTGTTGGTAAGGCTAAGATATACGGTCCTCCTACTCCCTGATTCCAATGCGCTGGGCTACTTTTTTTTGGAGCTTCTTAGAGGCCAAGATGTTCGCTACTAGCCACGAAGGTGTGAACCCCCTCAGGATAGCATTTGAGAGGGAGTGAAGCAAGACCGACGTCAATCTCTTGCGGCCGACAAAAGTCTTACTTGAGGGGCGACTGAGGGCCAGCACCTATGCGGAATCAGACTTTTTAGAGCAAGGCCTTTACCTGGTGATGGTCAATGCCTGCGCAAAAAAGTAAACAATATGGCATCGCAATACCTTACTTATTTGGAGAAGGAGTTTCGAAAATTGAGCAATCCATACTTAACAGTCACCCAGTACATACCTCTTCATCAGACGTGGTAGTGGTAGAGAAGAGAGTGCGGGAGAAGTCTACCTACATTTCCCTAGCCCTCAAAAAAGCATTTCGCATTTCGTATTCCGTGTGTGGTGTGGTGTGGTATGGCATGGTATGGTATGGTATGGTATGGTATGGTATGGTATGGTATGGTATGGTATGGTATGGTTTGGTATGGTATGGCGTGGTGTGGTATGGTGCGGTGTGCGTATTTTCAATCGTTACTGATTTTGTTTTTTTCGCTGCTTCAGAGGAAGTGCTGATTAAGATCTCTGTATGTTAGAGTTATTCGACGAACTGAACCCGAAACTGACAAGTATTTTGCACGAAACTATGAATCCATAATTTCTATTGACTAGCGCCCCTTCGGGACGCTAGAAATTGGGGTGGGGCAGCCACTTGAGGCATGTGCAAAAGCTTCACACGTGTGAAATGCTTAGGAAATCGGCAAAAAAAGCAAAACTAATCATTAGCTGAGCTCAAATACGAAATTCTCCTTATGAGTTGCGTATACTCTACTGGTCTGGCCGCCTCGCCAATGTCGGGTTTCGAGTCTTCTCGCGATCCTAGCCTTGCCTGCAAATTCCTAACTACGCATCTACGTGTAAAGCTAATTTCCGATATAATGATAGCTCTTTTTTGCCACATTTCTTACATACCTATGGACCCGTTATAAACAGCCAACAGAGAGGAAGAAGGGATGATCGACTGAGACACGCATGAGCGCGTAGCGTGCCACTACTCCACCGGCAGACGTACATCTTGTTGTTTTTCCCCACAATTGGGCCACTTCGGACCCCTTCTCCAGCAGTGCACCCGTATCCTGGCGCTTATCCCACTGTTATGCCAGAGGAGACCCATCCTCCATTTGTATATCTCTATCCTCGCGTTCTTCCCACTACTGGGCCAGCGCAGACTCGATTCATCGGTGGGACTCGTATCCCGGCGCTTTCCCCACTAATCGGCCCCTTGCGGGCCGAGTCTCCATCCGTGGACCCGTATCCTGGCGCTTTCTCCAGTATTGGGCCAGAAGGGACCCAATCCCCATCCGTGGACTCGTCGCCTGGCATTTCTTCGTTAATGGGCCCCTGCAGAAGCAATCTCCATCGATGGACCCGTATCCTGCCGTTTTTCCACTACGGGACCACGGCAGACTCTTTCTCAATCGGTGGACACCCATCATGATGTTTTTCTGGACTACGAGGCCTCGGCTCATCTGTCCGTCATCACTGCAGCCGCACTCTTTGCAAATCTTGAAAGGAACAAAGTTAGGAAATATTTAGAAAGTTTGATCAACTGCACAAGTTGCACTGTTTGTTTCAGAGAATGTTACAACAGCTTATGATGACGCGTCCTTCGTCCTGTGTATTCGATTGTACTTCTTAAAAACACAGATCTTCAAGCTGCATAGTGCGCAAGGAGTATATCCCAAGTGAGGACACCGAGTGAATTCTTCGATACATCCTCCACGGTATGCACACTTCTTTTCGAAGTGGTTATCGTCCAATGTTCCAAAGTTGAGTGAAGTCAACAACAAAGCTCCAGCAGAGGGGCGACTCTGCTCCGGATCGTCAAATTGTTGTAAACACTGTCTCGCCTGGAGGGCTCGAGACCGCTAGCTGCTGGTCCCGCCGCGAAATCCCGAATGTACCCTACTTCCACTACGTCTATGCACCTATGACGAAACATCGGCCGAATGCCCCGTCTGCTTCGCATCCTCGTGGCCGCTGCCCAGTCTATAACTGAGTCTCATGGCCAGCGCATGCGATCACGTGCTAGTCCCCCTACGTCTGCGCTCTAGAAAATTTTGTTGCACTACCATGATTTACATATGGTAATAGGAGATTTGTGTGCAGTAGAAGAGGAACTTTTGTAGAGATTTGACATCTAGAGTGGGTCAAACATGCAAGTCTAGTAACTTAGTACTATATCGACAGCAGGGACAAAAACATGTACGTAACTTGTGCTACACAGGTTACACAATGTTCATCATCTCGATTATGCACACAAGTGGCTAGCAAGCACATATTGGGAATACTATCGATTCAGCAATTCTTTGCAGTTGATTTTAATTCCGTCTCTCAGAGTAGCGCGCATTAGCGCGAAATCTCGCCCACGAATTTGGTCGTGCACAGTTCCTAGGGTAAACAAATAAACAAGAAACTGAATAACCTCTCGAAACTGTTGATCCAGGTGGATGTGTAAGGCATGCTGCTCCTATTGAATTATCCAACGTTTCTTCATTAATTCCAGTGCACAACTGGGATAGAAAAGTTCAAATCAATGCCTTTCCCCATCAGAAAATTCTTTAAGTGGCCGATAGCTGACTTCTACATTCATTTGTCAGTGACCGGAAATTGAATTCAGTCGATCCCTCCACTCTGATGATGGGATCAGAAGTAGCCGATTTCCGGCAGGGTGCTTTGTGTTCGAAAAGCGGCAGTTATTACGCATGCCTGCGCATTAGCTGGCTCGCTGCCGAAGCTGTAGCCGATCTCAGCCGAAGAATCTGCATCGACGGCAAACTCGTTTTTAACCCATTGACGACCGCGCTCATTTTCGCGTGCCTGGCGCGTGGGACCAACGCCCCTTTCAAGAGTGCGGCGCCCGCGGAGTTCCACACCGTTACGATAAGATAATTAAGTCTTTTGCAGAAACAATTTCGAATCTAGTTCCAGAAGATACTAATATCATCGGACCAAGAAAAGGAGAGAATCTAAACGCATCTGGATTCCATTAGAGCCGAAGGAAGTTTGTAGAAGGTGTTTTTAGTGTTATAAGGGAATGTTCAGAAAGTGTGGCGTTCGTACTGCTCTAACCTGACGGATAAGGAAGTGCAAGATGTAGTGAACGTGTTTTTATGTGGGAAACGTGGCTTTTCTTCAGAATATTTCCATCCACTACACAAAAAATGTAAAGCAATCTCCCTCGATTTCAAAATCTCATCCTTCTCATGATATTTGTCGCGATAAAGGAGAACTCTTTCTTGAAGCACAGTTGTTTTAGACCTTATTAGGAAATATTGTACACATTTTATATGGAAATACTACAAAATAGTTCGAAAATAAGGTCCAGTACTTGATAATAGTGGCGCGGCTCACCGGTGAGCCGAACGGTCCCACGCGACCAAAAAAGCGCGGCTCACCGGTGAGCCACGCGGTCGCCAATGGGTTAAGCGGGTTTGATGAATGTTTGTCAGCTGCAGGTTGCGATTAACATGATCTTCGCATTGTATAGCATAGTACTGCTACAGAGCATTACGGCAATTTGTGATCACTATCGTTTGCACCAACTGCTGTTGCTGACAGACACCTTCCTACGCCCATTATTCTGTCGAGCGCTCTTACTTCACCTTGACGTCACCCACTTCAACATCTCACACTTTACTAGATTTGTTAAAAATAGCAGCCGGGTAGGGAGAGGATAAGTAAAAGTGTGGATGACATTTAAAAAATTGGCTGTATATATGTACATATACAGGAACAGTGGGCATGAGTAATGATGAATTAGTGGCGACTGCAATCGAAAAGGAGAGGCGGTGGCGTTGGAGAGAAAAATTATCTCTAGGTCAGAAATGGGACACTTGAAACATTCGGAAAAAGATTCCTTAATTTCAAGAAACTTTTCAATTTTGTTGTGGATTTAAGTCTATAACTGAGAGAATATACTAGAGAAAGACATCTGCAATAAATTTGAGTTTGTGACGTACTAAGCATTCTTTGATGAGAGAAGTGAAGAGCAGTTTCACCAGTCCTACCACATCTCTCATTATCGTACTACCTCATAATCGACACCCATAATTTTCAGCGGAAGGACCCTAACTCCGCTAAGGAGCAATAGAGTGATAAAGTGAGGAGGTCGGCATCAATCAATCTCGTCTGTGATATGCGCATTCAACTTCATCTGGGAGCAGAAGAAGCATTGAATGCATATGTGCCTTATACAGTGACACTGAAGGGCATCCGATGTACTGCGTGATTACATGAGATACGTTCCCCACCAGCATCGCGGCGGCCGCGAAGGCCTAGAGCAAAGACAGGGGGGGGGGGTGGGTGGAAGCAGTACAGGGATTCGTTAGTAACTGGAGACGCAGAGGACGAGAGGACTCGTGGTGCGCGGCAGGCTCTGGCCGTGATTGGGGAACGTATCTCCTGCAACCGTACTGCTTCAGTGCTTCATCCTCCCAGACACCTCTGTTACCAATTGACCGACCCGGGAGAGATGGATGACAGGATTGACCACTTGCGCGATTGAACGATCCAATCGCGTGACAGCGCCACGCGTCCCCAGAAAGCAATACTTCAGAATTACTGGCAATAAGTTTATGATACATAGATAAGTGACGATAATAGTGTATTAATCACACAAATTAGAGAATACCACCTGATATTGAAATGAAAACTTCGAAAGTGGAATGAAAGACAGGCTCTGTATTTGAATATTTTTAGAAAATTTGCGAATAGAAAATATGCTTGGACAGAATTTGACTTCCTTATAAAATGTTCTCTAAAGGTGGGGGGATGATGAAATGACTTCTCCACAACTCTCTTATCTGCTATCACCACTGATGGAAAGGTAACCTAGACACTGTATGTAGGAACAGTTACTCGACATGTATACTAGAACGGCAATGAGAGAAAACAAGAGAGAGCAGTGAGGAATAGATGTAACACTAGGAAAAGAGTCTTTTTTACTACCATATTTGTCGCCATGTATGCGGTCTCTTTCCCTCCTTTTTCTCCCTTGCTGTTGTTTCTTCCCCTCTCTGTCTTCCCCTCACGTTCTGAGAAATTCAAATCACTACTAGTGGGAAACAACATGAACGTGATTCTGAGATTCCTACCCATTGAGAGACTGCGACTCTTCTGGAGTAGAAAGTGTTATCTTGCTCGCAGGATGCTGGCTGCTGCACTGCTTGGACAAATTATTTCTATTCCCACCAGAAAGCTCGTCCATTTCTGAATGTCAGGAAGATCACAAGTTTCATGGAAACGCTATGAGTCCAGTCGCAAGTAGTTCACTCGTTAACCAAACCGGTCTGTTTAGGAATTGCCCACACTGACACCAGTATTGCTAATACCATTCCAAGTAAGCGACAAAGCAAAAGTCACGCAAAGCGTACCACAAGGTTACGCATGAAATTCATGGGAACTGTTTAGGCTTAAAGTGAAGGAAAGCCATCGATTCTCTGACAGGTGTTCAGATTTAAGATATGATTTCACCGGGTGCTCATTTTAGACAATTCATTTCTTTCCGAGAAAAATAATCAGGCTGTCTCTTTTCAACAAAAATGTCAAAGTTCGTGAAGAAGCTCGCATTAACCCTGTTGAAATCACCATCGACACAGAGCCTGTCCATCACACTGACCACGTGGGCAATCAGAGCATACTGCTCCGACACGGTAGACATGCTGATTGACGTTGAGACCTCTGAAATGTCAATCATTGTCATTGTCTAGAAAGTTTTGTTTCCCTCTATTTCATTCTCACCCAGGGCTGTACATGCAAGAGACTACATGAAATGATCCACAGTGTTTCACGCTGCATCCAACTCTTCTATTGTTCCACCACGCCATCTAAAATGGAATATTTAGGATTGATGTAGAAAAGAATTTGTATCAAAGTTTACCTTAGCCCAACTCAGGACATTCCGTGCCCCACGATTATACTCGCTTTGATAGAACATCATGTTCGACCGCATACCAAATCTTGCCAACTGGCTCCACCATTGTGAAAGCGCCTTAAAAAGGCACCAGTGTGATATACAGAAGATGTTTGAGGATGTGGACTTACATAGTGGATGACTGCTTTTGGATTGGCTTGTGCAAGGTTGAGAACGAAAAGGTTCTGTTTGTGTCCTCCCGTCGCATAAGCAGGCAGCTCAGTTCTTCTGCAGTTAGCTACTGACTGCTGCGCGTAAGACTCCGCATTGCAGTCGTATTTCTGAATTAGTTTATTTTTTGAATAAATCGAGTTTTGCATAGGAAATACTGGGTTGATTCTCACCATACGGTACATAAGAGCTGCTGGAGGAGCAATTCCCCAACCCGCACTAACTTCTGTTTGTCCTCTTGCTACTTTCCCCCTGAATAAATGTGATTTAAACTAATGTAGAACAGAACCACGTTCTGATCTGCATTACCTGAAATCGTTGTGCATGTTAAGGAACACATTCCTCATGGCGTTGTTGAGAGCCGGATTTCCACAGTTTGGTTCTTATAATTCAGTTGAAAATTCTCATATTTGATACAGGTCATGTTAGAAGAAGGATTTACTCACTAGGCCATGGCGGTCTGGTTGGCTGTGCTGTAGTCGCAGCCGTGGGCACATTCGTCACACTACTCGGTGGCGGAGCGGGCGATCCAGCTGGTCCTGGCGTTGGCGGCACCTGCGTTCCAGCCGGTCCTGGCGTTGGCGACGCTACTGGCGGCACTTGCGATCCACCCGGTCCTGAAGGTGCTGGCGCCACTGGCGGTCCTTGCGGTCCTGTCGGTGCTGGCGGTGGTGGCGCTGCTGGCCCACTGGGACTTCCAGCGTTATTCCCACCGGGATTGTTTTGTCCTGGCACTTGCGCTATCACCATCTCGAACAGAAGCAACGATATCTGAGGAATAGTTGAAGTTAACGCGATCAATTTCAGGTAGTAATACAGGTAGTGGAAAGAGAGCCATGTACTCACAACACAATCACTAAACACCGAAGTCATATTGTTGGACCCTGTTTGGATTTTCCGACGGTTTATATGCAGTTAGCGAATGTAAGTGCAATTCTAACATCTATTTCTCGTATGAAATATCTCTGAACTGTCAATGCATTTTCCTGTGGCTCTGGTGTTTAATGCTTCATAACATGCAACGTGGTTGTCCTCATATCCACAATGTTTACTAGGATTACTGTATGGACATATTCCACAATGGTACGTTGAATATTGATACATCAGACGTTCTGTTTCATGAACTTTGAGAGTGAAAATACAGAAGTGCATTTGTCACAAACAATTACTTCGTTGCTGTAGGATGTTGCATTACAAAACTAATAAAAGGCTGAAATGTCGTCGTTAATATTCATGAAGCACTCAGACAAATCCCAGAACATCCACACAGCTAGTCGACTTCGAGGTTTTGCGGAATTACTATTCGCTGCAGTATGACGTCATTCATCGATTTTTGCGAAAGTTCCGCGAAAGTTACGCGGAACTTCCGGGAGGGGAGGAAGAAGAAAAATTTGCATGGAGCATTAGACATCATTTAGGAGTTCCGATACTTCTTAGAAGATGAAAGGATGATTGGCGATGAGTATCACTTCGGAACTTCCTCATGCAAGTAGAATTATCCAAGTGAGTAACATATCAGCTGATATGCTTTTTTCGGAATACGGCCATGCTCGACGTTAACAATCCATATAGGAAGTTGAAGCATAGGATGAACAATTTTCCATAATTCCCCTCCCCTCTTTCCTCCTCTTCCGAAATCAACCTCAAACTGTACTGAGAATGACGCCCGTAATGTCGAATTCCAAGTGAAGCTCGTATCAGATGGATGCATCCATGACATTGTTCCCTATTTTTTTCCAGTTTTTAAGATTTAATAAATCAATGAAGGAGTAATGAAAGATTTTCACCAAAATCAATTCCATGTCGTCATTACCCTGAGAACTGTGCAGCACGAATGCGTAGTGGGTCGAGTAGACCCATTACGCATCTCTTCCCAGCCGCTGTTAGGGTTTCTATTCGACGCCATTGCTCGGCAGTTGCTGGCAAATGATTGAGGGGAGGATGGCAGCAACTGGGTCGAGTGCTGCTAGGATTTCTACTCGACGCATCGTGCCGTTCGGACTGTGTTCGGGCTGCACAGTTATCAGAGCACAGTTGAAACCCAGCGCTGAAACGAAACAGACAGAGGTCGCTTGTTCCTGATAGTATTCTCAAAAATGGGAGCATAACGATAGAAGCTAGCTTTGGGAACACTAACACCATCAAACACAGCCGGTGTTTTTGGTACGGTGAAGCCTGAAGGTGTCCATCACTCCCTGCTCATCTGCTCTACCTCACTTGAGTAATCTTTGGTAATCTCTCGATACGTGCCCCGGATGAAGGTCCTGAATTAGATTTGTTGAAGTTCCTAAAGTTTGTCTGAGCAGAAGATAAGCCGCATTATTATTGAACTTATTGTTCATTATCCAATTTATTGTTATCCTGCTAACAGTATCAGTATTCACGCATGCTGGCTGCGGCTTTGCTTGGACAGCATATGTCGATTTCGACCAGCAAACTCGTCCATTTTTGAAAAAATTTAATTGAAACACTCATAAGTCGAAACACGGATAATTCACTCGCTAACCAAACCTAAGCGACTTTTCTTTTCAACCACGCTTAAAAAACAAACAAAGATGGGTTATTTGTAAATTTGTGGGAGTATGTCTCTCTAACAGAGTTTTCCTCAAACGAAATGAAGGTGGCGACTATCAGCGTTTCCTCAAACAGCCCTTGGTTAAAGCCTATAGAGAATGCTGTTTTGTGCCACAAACGTAGAACAGCCTTTGAAACACGAAACTACTGGTCTTCAGCTATATTTCATCGGATATGAATTTGAAGTCTTGGTTCTCTTCTAGAGATTTCCATTCAGTGAAATGATTACTACCTCTTTTTCATCCTTTTTTTCTTCATTCTCCTCCTTCCCAACGACCTGTTAATCAATTCCTCTGCCATTCTATCATCCCCCACCGGTTCTCCAGGCTCTCTTCCTCCTCCCACTCCGTCAATCCACCTTTTTCCCGGAATCTAGATCGTCTAAAAGGTGTTTCGTTTGCGATTCAGCTCAAGTCAGTGTATTGCTGCTGGTTGCGCTATGCCGCGCCGCCGGATCCATTGCAAATATTTTGACTCCACCCGGTTGACACCACCCTGAGCAGAAAACAAAAAATCCCGCTTTTTGCTGTGTTCACATGCTTTTGCAGACGTTTTGCTACTCGCGTAGGGTTGTATTTGCTTACCATTCGAACATTTGAATACACCTTTGAGATGGTACTGACGCACGCACTTTTGCACAAATACTTGAAGTATGCGCGAACAATGGTGATAGTCCAAGTACAGGCTTTTTTGGACCCTCGTAGAAATGGATAGCACCAGTGAAATGGATCCTTTTCCAGGCTACTAAAATGGACCCGGTTCCTTCATAGTAGTGAATTTATTGATCGATCGATCGATTATTGACTCCTTTTCGAGACAGGGAAACCCCCGAGAACTAAATAGAAAAATTCACAATCTTTCTACTTATACCTCTGCATAAAATGGATTCGAAACTGTTCGTCATTTAAGATTTCAGAAACTCAAGAATTTTTTTTTCACTGAAACTATGCATAGTCGGGTTATTTGAGGTGCTGAACACTTTCTTTCGTTCCCATTTAGGACTTTAATCGTATTTTTGTGCATAAGAAAGCATATTGAAATCATTTTTATTTGCAAATCTTGGGCATAGGGAATATTAGAGATACTGAACATGATTGTGCCGCAGCCGTATTTTTGTGGGGCTACAGTATTACTGTAGGAAATTGAATGGCTTGTCATTGGAAATCCAATGAAAATGCCGATTCCGGTGGTAGAATGACAGTGCCAGCAATGTGATGCTTGTAGTTGTGATAAGCGTTTGGAAAGTCTCTTTATGGAACGTTTGTGAGGATTCTGTGATACAGCATTTACTACATGCCTACCGCAACCATGCAAAAACAAGGTAAAACTACGGAATTGATGTATTCTTTATGGTCAACTTCTTACATACCATCCGGGTGCAAATTTTCGGTTAAAATGTTTTTTTTTTCGAAAATTAGGGTATCCGGGTGTGGATAGAGCAGAGAATTTTTCTCGACACGGTGACTTACTTCCACACTGGTATAATTAACTTCGTCAATTGAGCATTATAGTAATCGTTCTGGTGATCTTACTGGCCTATAGTGGTTTCTGATGTGTTTGCGAATTAAACATGGGGGAAGAGAACTTAAACACCAAAACATCATCTTTGACATTAGATTTGCCAACGTTCCATATTGCCTTTCAAATCCGTCGACACCGCTAACTCGACTTCTTCGGCTCATCGATATTCCAAAAAGCATCGTCCGTGTAGCTATGTAGGTTGTCAATATTCGGCATTTTTGTCAACGAATCCTTTATTCGCAGTCAAATTATAACGTAGCTGCGCGGTAACAGGGAAGAATTGTCTCTTGCACCGAGAGCAGAGGTGTTTGAATCAACAAACTGCACAGCGCATTTGTATGGATGGAGCTGTGATGAGAATTCCATGTCAAAGTGAGGCACATGTCGAATTCCTCGACTCGCAATTGATGTATGGGCAATGGTAAGCCTGTCGTAAGTGTTGAACGAAAACAAAAAATTACGTCTCACTTACGAAGAAAACTCGAATTGCCATCACGAACCCAGGTGTTCTATACTTGCTTGCGTTTTGTTGCGATGCGCGAGCTTACGCAAGCACGGTCACATGCAGAAACGCGCGTTCAATAAGCGTGCAAGGACCTAGGAACGCTAAGATGCGCATTCAACCGCCCGGAGTACAGCACCGCCATCGAGGATTTCTTACGTGTTTTGCGCTATTTCACCACTGGACTTGCAAGCATAATCCAGATTGACCAGGGTAACGTGCTGACGCATGCATGAACGATGGGCAAATTGGGTAAGATGTCACCACCTTTAGTCGCAGGGATAAACTCCAATGATGCATACGTCCCCTGGGTGTTAGTTCAACGTCTATCAAACCCCTGGATATGAGTTCAACGTGTATCAAACCCCAGAATTCGGCACAATCTTAAACACCAGAAATCTGGGCAGGTACAGCATTTACGTTGGCTCGGGCACTTGTCAACGATTTCTGTAAGAAATGTCGCTACGAAATCTAGGCTAATCCAGGTTTGTACAAGGCAACATGAAATTAGCCTGTAAGCTTGACCAGAACAGGGACAAATTGGAAGAAAAGGGTCGTCGCCACAGACCTTTTGGGGGGGGGGGAACGATCCTTATGGCTGCTGGATTCGCTAGCAAGACTTGGCGTGTCGGATCTATAAGATCAACTTCACACGTTAATTCGGTTCTGCGAAATAAATTCCCCGAAAAAATTACACGAAGAATAAACGAAATCTACTCGAATTTTCCCACATGAGAAACTATTGCAGACCCTGTCTCTAAAACGGGTTTAGAGGCCAATTTGAAACATTCTATTTATACCACTGGAATAAAAGTGTCGGGAGATTTACCATCTGCTAATGGCTTAAACACGAAAATAGGTAGCCCACTGCCTTTGAGCTGCTTGAGCTGCTGGTGTTAGGGATTCACACATGCTATAATTGAAATGAGCAAAACGAGCATGATTTGAGCTCTGGGAAGTTCAAAAATGAAAATCGGGATTGACACAGTCACCTGAGTTACGGTAGAACCGTACCCTGTGGAAAGAACTGGAGGTTTCCTTCTCCTCGGGAAGCCTGCGGCAAGATTAATTAATGTTTTTAGAAAGAATATGGCCTCAAGGCGAGCCCAAAATTTAGCAATTTCCTTCACCACCCTCAATGACCTTGTTATGGAACAAAAGGGAACAATTTTTGCTCGTGAAACTCATCCATCCTGGATTTGTGTGTAGGAGACCATTTTCTCGGGAGCGTTCCTGAATCTTACTGACCATCTATGTCCGGATGTTCAACGACTAGGTCGCTCGAAGACCTTATTTTAAAATTTTTTTATTTTAAAATAAAATGATGGAAAATTAATATCTGAAACAATGGTAGAAACAAGGACTCAAAATTAACTAGCACCATTTTTTAGACCATTTTGTAAATTATCTGTGAGGTACCGGTACACAACCATCAGTAGGTTAAGGGTGCCTCAGGTATTTTTGAGCAACCTAACATCCGAATTTTGAGTTTGTCTTTGCAGCTACCAATGTGTCACAACTGATTCGGGGAATAGAATGTAATATGTATATAACTATGAAAGGTCAGACTCTTCAAGTGCACTTGAATTCTGAAATGGCTTTGCTTATTGACGTTGTACAGCTGAGGGGCTGAGCTTTTGTGTTGCTTGCTTAGCATACATACGTAATTCTCATAATTTGTTAAAGGCAGCACCCACGATAACCTTCATGTCCAAAATTTTGAATGTTTTGGAGTCTGGTTGATAGTCCCAGTAATTCTACGCAAGTTGCACCGCCGAAGGCATCAGCGTTTGCAAGATTTAACAAGTTAGCCTTGGTATCCGGGTATCCGCGGAGGAGATGTGGCGGGATCCGAATCAGCTGATTTCTTCCGCAGTCACTCAGTTTTCCTGAGATAACGTTTGCTTCCCATGCTCATTTCCAGAGGTTTTACATTGTGATGATCTGATTCCCCCATCTACGCTCTTTCAATTGTTGTTAGAGGGAACGATCGCTTCTTTTCTCTCAGAACTTTCAAATTTTCAATTATGATATAAATTTCTGTTCATTAGCTCCTTACACTTGATCATAAGTTTCGTTTCTTTTCTTAAGGCATGTCTCTGTAGTGAACATTCTATTTCCCTTTTGTTTGTGCTTTTTCTCCTCTAGGAAAGCTGGAAAATTAGTCGACTATCTAGTTGCGCCAAGAAATTCGTTGACAATAAAGGCAGCGTCATCGACTTCCTTGATCTACTCCACCAGCGTACCTCGGCCGAATTACTATAATGCAGCAAATTGGTAGTATCCAAAAACCATTTTAACACGAGTTCTGACAAAATTGACGACATCATTCATGCTCCACATAATCAGAAACCCAAGATCGTTCTAAAACCTGAGTGACAAAGTTTTTCGTGGGTGCTGCATTTAAAAAATGGCGACCATGTTAGGAGTTCCCGCACTTGTCAAACTATATATGTGCAGCATTTCTGAAATGTAGAGCTTCGGTAATGGAAATGTCTGTTTATTCAGTGAACTATTCCAGTGAATTGTTTTGAAATTGGATAGCTTCAGTTTTTACCCTCGAAGGCGGCACAAACGTCATTTAACACTCCCACAGAAACTGATATTTTTGGAGGGCGTCGATGTCAATCACCATGAGGATATCAGTTTTACGACGCTTAAACGCCATCAATAGAGTTCCTTCACAATGTCAGGGTGGTCCTTGAGACTCCTACAGTAATCCGGCTGTCAATTGCTGGCTTTGTTAGCGCTGAATCCAGCAAAAAACGGATTCCAAATCCGAGCCGTCGCTGTTTTTGCAACTAGCCGCGTCGGTGAGGATCGTCAAGAGATCATTCTCTTGTTGTTTGTGGTCGTATGGGCTGCAGCAGCGGCCCGTCTGCGGGCCTATTCATGGGAACTCGTCTGTTGAGAGGTTATTTGATACGCTGTAAGTTAACACCGGATGAGCGGCTGCGACTAGCTGCCCCGGTGCCGGTGCTGGCCGGGCGAGAACCGGCCCCACCCCCGCAGCTTGCGGAGTGACCACCGCCCGCCGTTCTCCAAAGGCCCGCTCATTCCGTAGTGGGAATTAGGGTAAGACGACTTGTGTCCGAATATTCGTTGAGTAATTTTCATTAGTTGTTCATCTAAAGTCGCCTAATTTCTGAAGGACGTTGTTCGTTGTTCGTGGTTTTACGCTTCATTTGATTGCTGTTGATGCTGTACTTTTGATTTGGAACACGCCGACAAGTCGTTACCTTAATGGGAATCGCTCGGTTCCTTTGTGTCATAAACCGTCGTAGATCCACATCTTCATCTACATGGCAGGTGTGCACTTTTTATGACGCAAGCACGCCCACACCAATTCCTTCACTTATTTTGACTTAATGTGCTGCTAATTTTTACTTCCTTTGAGAAATGGCAAGTGGGATTCTTGTTATAATTGAGGTTTATCTACTTTAAATGCCCCAAAGAAGTCGCCTGTCACGGTAGCGGTCTAGTGGGGCACAGGGTGAGGTGAGGGTTGGGCAGGGATGCTCCTTTAAGAACAGTTCGTGGAATCTTTTAGAAATTCTTTATGAAATATAATTCATAGTTATATACTATGCATTAGCTTCTCCGTTTTTATTGCTTTTTGGAAATTTATATTCAATATTGATCATTGAGATTAATGTCTTTAATGATTTTGTTCTTCAATCGAGATCCCCACAATGGCGGAGTCCGGGTTCTCCCCACGCTCCATCCCTTTGGTTGGGCACTTGCATTTCAGTTCATGCACGGTAACGGTCAAGTGAATGACTAAGAAGTAACTAAAACGACAGTATGTGCTGTAGAAATCTAGTTTCACTCTTTAGTTTATTTATTTTTCATTTCATTCTGTAGGAACTCATCTGATGGTTTGACTATGTTCTCATACCGTTTTTTAACTATGAATACCTTGCAGCATTCATTATTGTTATTATTTCATTGTTTTATTGAGTATGCATTGTGTGAATACTGTCGTTTGAATTCCAAAGGGAAATGAATGAAAGATATTCAGTTAGTTGAGCGTTCTAGACAACTCGTATTCATCTTTACTGGTTACAGAATTGCTGCAAACGCACAACAGTCACTCCCTTGCTTGTGACTGCGCCTAGATGTCAGCAGAAGCTGCGTAGCACCTGCATATCCATGGGGCATCGCTGGCCACGGCCACTTTTCAACGGGACCCGAAGGGCTTCCTCCAGTGTATGTACATTGAGGGTGTCTTTCCACTTGTTGGGTGTTTACTTGTTCGCGAAAAATACTAAGGATATAAAACGGGATTGGAACTTAGTACTGCTATTTACTAGTTTATTATTTTGTCTATTTATCTGCTTCTCCCTTCGTTCTACCTTTGGTTGCTTATTCCCGAAGCTCTAGGAGAAAGATGTCATCAACATGGTTACAGTTACGAGTAGAAGCTAGTCACATTCACGCGATTAGGAATACATGCTGCGACGAGTTCTGAAATTGGTCGGTTGAGTGAACTAACCAACTGCAGGGCTTGGCCTCACCGCATTTTCCAGGTGTGACTCTCTGAACTCTTCCCCCTTCCCCCCTTCCACTCGGAAATTCTCAACAGCTTTCCCAGGAATCACATTAGACTGATGTACTAGAAAGACATCGTTGAAAACATGTAGTGTTGAAAAGTCTTCGGGATTCTCATGAAAATACTTGGATTTGTAAAAAAACCCTCGAAATAAAATTTAATGATCTATTCATTTTTTCCAAATGTAATACATTCATCAGTGCACCAGATATGACAAAAACAAACGCAGAAACATCAAGATCCGCGAGTGGTATCTGTAAATTCCGCTTTTCCTCCTGAGGAAAGCTTTAGCAAGGATGTTCTTAAGGCGAGCCCTATGATGGCCCTCCTACTACACAGGACAATAGGGTGCCAATTCAGAATGAATGTGTTTTTTTTTCGCTTCCGAAAATGCAGTTGTATTTCCACGATTCTGACTCTGCCAAGACTACGTTGCGTATGAGCGACATGATGATTTCCACCATGAATGAAGGCAGTACTGTTTCATTTCAACTCAGTCTGTTCACGTGATCCATTGAGGAAAAAAAAGAAAAATTGTTCATCTCAAAAGAGTCCCGCTTCGCAAGAGATGATGTTTATTCTTGTTGCCGAATATTCAAAGCCTCTCAGTTCAAAGTCTCATCAAAAGATAGTTCGATAGTCCATACTTCTAGTTCGATAGTCCATACTTCATCCACATTGAATCGTTCGAGTTCTCATATGAAATTCAATAATTCGCACTAAATCATTTGCATCATTTCAGAAAAGAGAACCCTACAATTACTACCGAACCCATATGAAAGGGAGTAACATGGAGAAAAGTCCGTAGCAAGTTTGCTGAGTTGTGTTCTGATGAGTGCCAGTGCACAGCACGTGGTGGTCGTTGACCAGCAGCACTTAGTAGGTGTCGAGCATATTTGGGGAAATTCAGTTACAGCCTCCGGTTATGTGATGCGATCGAAAGATTGGTTTTATGGTTCATACTAGTGATGTGTCCATTGATGGGCAAGATTTCTACTCCCGCCACTTCTAAAGGATTTTGCTTGAAAGGCAGCCGGCGATACATGCATACTCTAAATGAAAATGAGGGTCAAAGCCGCAAACATGTGCTTCTAACCTGCGTCTAAGAAGTAGACTCGTGTTAGCCGAACACACTCACCTAATATAAATTGAACGGACTTTAAATCACTTTATCCTTTCCTTGAACTCTAACGCGCTCCAGTGATAATCAGATTTTCTTGTAGGTGGCGGATCATATTGAAATTGGGTGTGGATGCGCACTAGAAGGGCAGTAATCCTCGTAGAGCGACATCCTTCGTTTTTGAGAAACCGTCTTCGTTTTTTTTTACCATCATTAATGGTCCAAAAGTGGTTTTTGACCATTTTTTGACCACTTCCGACGGTTTTCCTCAAAAACGAAGATGGTTTCTCAAAACCGAAGGATGCCACTTTGGGGGAAAATTGGCAACCGCTAGGCGCACATTTTGGAGTTGACAGCACATCAACACGCTCCTTCGAACTAGAGAAATTTCCTGGAAAATTTTCGGGGTTGAGATAAAAACGTGCTCCGATGACAATCTTCTAGTTCTGACGGATCCTTTAACAAGTTCGAGCCAGTTCTAGGAGGTTCTGACAGTTCCCGGCAGTGATTAGTTTTTCGAGGGTTTCAGCTTGGATTGGAGATAAATTGCACCAAAATGTTCACGAACTCTCAGAACTAGCTCAAATTTCATTGTTGGACTTAGTAACCTATTTCTGAGTGTGACTGAATTTAGTAGTCCCCAATCTCGAGTGACCACATTGTGCTGTGCCCTGATGAGTGCGGACAATGAGGAAGGTCGTGGTGAGGCACAAGAATTCGTTTGGCATAGCGGCCTGCAACGGCGATCTCCTCCCGAAAAGAAAAACATCCAGAAAAACCGCCGTAACCTTTCCTAGCGAGATTATTTGATGAGCTGATAACCGAAATCATGTTCATGTAGTACCGTATCCGACTTTTTTAGGCCTCGGGTATACGGTATGTAGTGCGTATGGATTTTGTGAAACTTCAAGCAGAGGAATGATTCACAGATCATGGTGATTTATGAAAATTACTCCGTATCAAATTGCCATCACCCTTCTAAGTTCTTCATTTTCTTCCGATTTCTTGAATTAATCCCCGTGGAACCCTGATAAAATTGCACTGCGATAAAATGGGTATTGTTTTGTACAGATTTAATAAAATATTGCCCATTGATTCTGGTAAGGATTATAGTCCAAGCTAGTCGAACGCACGCGAGGAAGACGTTTGCGTCCCTGCGGCCGACAGATTTGCGTAAAATTGACGTTATTGCTCTTTCTTCCATATTGAAACTTACAGATGGATACAGAAACGAAAAGCGAATCCATAAATTGATCAGCAATGGAAAGATCATGGTTATTTTTGTACCTTGCTCTAAGGATTCCTGGAAATACGCATAGAATCACGTACGCACCCACCCTATCACTTGTTTGGGCATGTTAGAACAGGAATCAGGATGACTGAAGAAGAGTGAGAACGGCGATTCCAATGAAATGTGTGGATGCGCAGACAAGCAGGGTGACACATTTGCTTGCGATGCAACGCGTGCAGCCGACCACAGCAACTGAGACTCCTTTGTGTTGGTTATTAACCGGTTGGAGTTGGAAATTTGGAAATTTACCAAATGAAAATCGAAAAATTTGGTTATTTCGGCTTTGGTTATTTGGTTATCTTATGCTTTATTCGGCGAACACACTACATCAGATATTGTTTCGAAGTCATCCTCTACGACGCAATGCGTATTCGATATTCAATTTCGAGTAGATCGAATGATCATGAATTTTGTTAATACATACTTATTTGAACGTAGATGTAATTACTTCTTCAAGGTGTCTAATAATGCGCCATATTCAAGACTCAATAACAAGGATAAACTCAATCTGTTCGAAAACGGGACTGCTCCAAGAAGTACGAGTTTTCTTCTTTCCCCCAAACACTACACATTCTCTCCAACGACTAGGCGTAAAGCAGCAGTGAATCAAGTGGGAAAAGCGTCCTCCGTTTATAAGCTGAGTAATCTCGGCAGCGTTCGAATTGTGGGAATATAGCCGCATTCTCAGGATCGCCGGCAAAAAACGCATTCATACTAAATCGGGCTCTCTATTGTCCTTTTATGGACATCGTATAGGGCTGCGTCTGACCTTCGGCGTTTGTTATGACTCGACTGGCAGCTGGTTGTTCCTACTGACTCTTCTCTTCTGAATCACATCGCATCATTTTGAGCCAATCAATATGTGACTTAAGCAGGAGGTATATTACTCTTTTAACCTAAAGCAGGAGGTATACTACTCTTTTAACCTACCTTCAAGCTACACTGTTACCAAGTTCATAGCCGATCGATACTTATGTCGTACATGGAGATCAGAGTTGAACAAATTCGATGTCCAGTCTTTTGTTCAAATAATATAATGCCTTAGCGTAGGCAATAAAAAGATGCCGATCAATACCTATTCTAAATATGAGTTCCCGTTATGTCACTCTTTTGGTGGCAGTGATCTGCAGAAGCGACCGATGCTTACTCAGTATTCAGCGGTAGCACCATAGCTCCAAACAGAGAGCCATCACTGTCTCTAGAACGATGTATACATATCTATCCAAAGCGCGCAAAGTTGTTTTACCCTTTTCAGAGCTTAAAGCTGCTAGTGAGCTCAGTTGTGAGCTAACTGCCCTTAAGAGACTCCAGTGTTTCAGATCCGCACGCTGCGATACACCTCAGTACCTATCAAAATATCAGTATTTGCCGTGATATCAATGAAATGTGTGGGACGCGAAGACAAACAGATCACCCAGATGATATGGAACGGCCAAGTGTTGAGCGAGTCGAATATTATCCCATTCACCATTCTAGTGGTTAGGCACTAATGCTGGAATTCTATTTGGCAATAGTTTCCACACCACTGTATCTAAGTGTTCGAGTTTTTATTCAAATATTCTATTGCTGGAGCCCCCTATATGGGTTACGTTGATCCATGCTAGAAGGGAAACTCGAAAACAAAGACAGCCATTGATTTCCATCTAATCTCTGGCTGTGGTTTTCGAGACCAATCTAATTTTCAGAGCTGGCGTACTTTATTGAGACAACTTAGGGTAAACGTGTTAACACACCCAAATTTAGCCATCACCTAGCACCTATCAAAATGTACGCGAATACGTGACGGGGTGCAGTGTTGGGTAAGATATACATAGGTTCCAATGCATCATCGCGCACTGATGGCTAAATTTTTACATCTACATCATTCTTCTGATGAGAATAGAACAGCTTTGTCCTTGAAAGTGGCTCCAGTTCTAAGATGCTCCGGGCCGCGATGGGTGCACCTCCCACTCGACTTTGAGCTAATAAAAGCAATTGGCGGCATATTCCCGATTTGCTAGGTTATATGAGTTACTATTGAGTCGATTTAGTGCGGCCATAGAGATAATGTCGTTGCGTAGAATTCTGCTGCTATAAATGTTACATATTTTGAAATAATAAAATGGTTAGGATGGGTGTTTTTTTTTCGAAGGGCGAGGTAAGGCAATTTCAAGATGTGAACACATTTTCCTAACTTCGGACAAATTTCTTATCAACTGCAACTTATTGATTTATCTCAGTTGTTCCCCACTGGTGTTCCGAATGTCGTCCCGTTATATGCAGGTAGGTGTATGTAATGCCTGGATGCACCATTGAGATTACCCAAGGTAGAATTGTGGACGCCCGTGCTAACGATGGGTGAATTTTAGGATTTCAACACAGGTAATCTCAATGATGCATGCTTCCGAACGTCACGTGGGTATCAAGAAAAGATAAATCTGGGTACGTTAGCATCTTTATCATGGGTAGTCCCAATTATGGATCTGGATCCAGAATGTAGTCCAATTTTAAATGTCGGAGGGGTACATCCTACCATTCGGCTCGCGTCCAATACAATAAAGAATGTGGGTAAGCGTTTTGTAAACCATTACTTCTGCACCCATACCACGCCTGTGGAATATTACCATTTTCGGGGTTGCTAGTATATGCGTTAATATTCGTCGTAAATCTGTTGCTCTAGGGCATTTACCTCTGCTGCTATTATGCATTTACCTATCATTCTTCCCACAACCGATCAGTGTATATCTCCTACACGTGCTTCCATAAATGTTACATATTTTGAAATAATAAAATGGTTAGGATGGGTGTTTTTTTTCGAAGGGCGAGGTAAGGCAATTTCAAGATGTGAACACATTTTCCTAACTTCGGACAAATTTCTTATCAACTGCAACTTATTGATTTATCTCAGTTGTTCCCCACTGGTGTTCCGAATGTCGTCCCGTTATTCACATGTCCTTCAGTTTTATGAAGCGAAGTGTGGTGTTGAACGAACGACGGAAAAACGTGTGTGCGCGATTGGCCGCCGTCGCCGCCGCCGCTGTGTCGATTTCGAGGTGTTTTTCGTGAATCGATAATTGAATCTCGAACCGTACATATTCCGTTATCTGACATGATCTGACATCTGTTGACAGGACACGTCACCGTGGATTGGGCGTCTACCACGGAGTTTTTTGTTGGTTCAGCGCAAAATGCGGTGGTGATGGTCACTTGTCTCGACGTGTGTTCTTAAGTGCGTTCGGTCGTTTTCGAGTGAGAATGTTTGCTCGGTCTTTTAGCCGGCGTCGCGCGATGGCGTCAATTATTATGTCAAAGTCGGCGAAAGTGGGCGGAGCCTGTCGCTGCAGTGGTCAGTGGTTTTCCGGCCAGGGTGGCGGGGGGGGGGGGGAGGGTTATGTGATTCGTCGAAGCTTCACCAGTTATTTTGACGTAGTAGTCATCTCCGTGTACGATTGTGTTGTCGACGACATTTTATGGGATGGTGGTGGCATTACACAACGCCCTCTCGGGTTGACTCATCCACCGGCACCCGTGTGCCTCATCATGCCCGTCCCTGACTGTGGGTAGCGCACCCTCTGATTCAAGGAACCCTGCCAAAACCAATCCTAGTTCTCTACATTATTGAATGTATTGATCTTTCTCATTTTCCTTATGGCAGGATGTGTGAGCGTCGTCGCATAGCCACCAGAAAACTCGTCCATCATTCTTCTCTTTTTGCCTCTTCATCTCGCTTCTACATATATCTTCATTGATTATGTCATCCGTAAGCTGCTGAGGAACTCGTCCATGAGGGAAAACACAGCCGCCTATCCGCATCTATCTTTTTTCATTTGCAATAGTGCAAATCTCTTCCGGATCTGCATACCACTCGATCCGTGAGAACTCGTCCAAGTCATATGATCCTGCCAACTTTAAACACCTTCGATACTCGTCCAAAGTAATTTTCATTAACTTCTTTTGAATTTTCAGGGATGGTGGCCTCTATTTTTTTATCAAGGCCTCTACTTTCCTCTCCTTCATTTTTTCCGTGGATGAACAAGTAACACTCGTCCATAATTGCTCTGTGAAAAAGGTGCTCAACCACACGCTATTCTTCTTTAATAGCAGAGCACGCTGTAAGATAAGTATGCTGGAAACAAGAGCTCGTACATCCCGAATCCAGCTTTTTTCAGGGAATAACTAGTTGTTGCGTATTGCACCGCGCAAAATAAAACTCCTCCATTTTCTGCAATCACTGCTGCGCATTTTTCCGCTGGAAGGAAAGATACATTAACTCCACACCCTTATGCGATCTTTTCTGAAGCCAAATATAAAACGAAACACCCTCCCCCTGTTAGGAAAGTGTGCTCAAGAAATCTCTTCCCATATCTTCAGTCTTTGGATGAGTCGCCAGGGGTTTTAAAACTTCTTTATGTAATAAAACATACTATTTTCCAAAACGATTATAAATCTCATGTTATGTAGACCATCTCCAACTTCTTATTTTTATGGCTACTATTTAAACACTTTTTTATTGCGTAGATTGAGAATTAGTTTTCAATAAGTTACTTCTGGAAATTCGTCGAGCTCTTCAGAGTGAGTGAGAATTAGTGTCCATCCCAGCACTTTCCGCTCCTTTTGAAAGAGCGAAGCGACGTATGTGTAACATCATGGCCAAGGAATTTGTTAACTTCTTGAATAATTCTGTTGGGAAAACTCCTAGGCCTGATTTGCGCCTTGTTAACTGGAGCCTTGAGTTTTACGCTCCCACTACTGGTTCTGGAGTCGACCAAAGTGAAAAATCAGAAGAATGAACTCCTGTTTTCCCAATGACTATTTTGAAAACATTACTTGATCACTCCTAATTCTCCTACATATTAAACTAGCAAGGCTATACTGCTTTCACCGTTCTTCCCCATTTGGAATTTCTCGGTACGCAGGTAAGCTTACCATCGCAAGTTTCCATGTGAAGTTTTCTTTTGGATACTCTCTAACTAATTTATATCTCTCTTTTTATAAGAAGAGAAAACAGTAGTGTTACATTCAATACTAGGACGCACATATGTTTCATATGCCGTAATGAGCGTATGAGTGTCTTTCGTGCGAAGCGCCTTAACTAAGCTATACATTCTGAAGTTGAAGAGATTTCATTTTTATTGTGCTCACCAATCAATGAATCAATAAAAGGTGGATTTACATAGGTAGGTGAACAAGCACTGGTATCCTGTTTGATATTCTTGATAAGTTTCTGCTGTATATACCTAAGTACATGCTCGATGTGCGGTTCGATTGGATTTTTTTCAGTAATGGTCTATGTTTGGACATTTTTTTTCGAAATATTTTCAATACTTTTTCAAACTTCGAACCTCTCCGAGGAGTCGATATTTTGAGAAACTCGAGAAGAACCTTTGTCAACTGGCCAAATTTCGAAAGGTTGGAAAATTGATCTTTTCGAAACTTGATTCACGCCATACGACTAACGTCCACTAGGATCACAAAGGCTTCGCAGTTGTGCATGAGGACCGCAGCACAACCTTTCTATTCTACTGACATTGTGCTGTTTTCCTCATGTTTTCCTTATTTGCTTTGAGCCACTTGTACGATAAATGCGATTGTCGCAAGATCTCATTGTGCGTAATTCCGAAAATACCATCGAACAGCGATGAAAAACTTGGCAGAACACCCGCGTCCGGATCTCTCTAGTGGCCTCGACGACATCGAGTGTTGGTTTTCTACGCATTGTTGAGTGCGGACATCGAATTTCTTGTGACATAACCAGGGAGACTCGTCCACGTTAGCGGGACTGTAATCAGAATTTATCGGCACCTTACCGAAGAGACCAATACTATGAAGTCCTCACTCTTCCCTCAATTTCACCCATAAGGCCCTTCTTAGCCCTGAGCTTTGCCAAATAAAAAAGCTATGTCCACCTCTCAGGGGGCCATGGCTCCTCGAGCATGTCAAGTGGGCGTTGTTTGCACACACATACGACGACGCCTACAGGTGACAACTACTACGTACCGTACGCTGCTGCCTTGTTCGTCGGGAGGTGTTTGTTGTTCTCACGACATACACGACATGAAGCGCTGCTTCACATATGGCGACATGTTGTTTTCTGCCAATTCCGCTCGGCGACATGCTGTCAGAGATGACGGATTTGTCGCTATAGCTTCATGATATGCATGGCTGCAGGAGAAATCGTTGTGTGAAACCGATGGGACGTGAAATTCTGGGATTTAACTATTTTTCCACGAGTCCATGGATTTGGTAATATTCCAAGGCATGTCCTGGAGTAGGACCAATAAAAATTTCAGCCTCTTAGTGAACCATTTTTTAGTTTTTGGAAGCACGTTTAATCTATGATTACTCCAATGTAACAATAAACGACAGATAAAGGATGAGATATCTTGTGCCAGCCCGCGTCATTGAGCTCACCATTGGTAAATGTGATAACGTACCTAGATTTGCCCTTTACCGTCACCCATTAACATTTTTACCCCACGTGATGTTGCCCATACCCATGTGCTACCCAATGGAATGAAATTACCCATCCTTCCAGCCCTGTTTCAAAAACGATGATAATTGAATACGTTTCACGGAGGTATCTTCCAGTACCGCGCCCCGTCCAGCACTCCTTTTCTGTAGTACCTCTAAATTTCTTCTCTCGTGAAATGAGCTATATCAACGTAAAGATGAACCAAACCGTTTAACATTACAATCCATAATTAATCTCGCGCCTGGATAAAACAAGTGTTTAAAAATATTTAAAGAAATAAACATGAGATTATAAGGAGTCTTTATGCATTTTTTAGAGCAGTTTTGAAAAATTTGGCGATTTTGCTGTCTAGCCCGCCACTGGTATATACCAGGGCTAGAATTTCAAATTCGCTAACTCGTTAGACTCCGTCACAGGAAAAAATTGCTCTTACGCACTAGTGTGGTTATTCCTTATGGTAATAATGCACAGCCATGGTATATACCAAGGCACACCTGGATCAGTGACGGTTACAAGAGTGTTGGGGCTGAAGTAGGGGAGAGGCGTTCCGAATGGGCCGAAATAATTTTTAAAAGTGGTTTCGATACTGAAATAGATGCAAATTCTGTATTAGTTTATTTTCATTCTTTCTTTTTGAATTTTCATTATTAGTCGTTTGAGTTTGAAATTTGATATCGATGTTCTAGATTCATTATTTACGAAATTTAATTTGTTTATTTTCTCTTTTTTGCCGATGCCCTAGTTTTTCGCCCACGTCCATACCATCTCCCCCACCCTTGCTGTGTACGATAGGGACCAACCATTCAGAAACAAGCCTTTCTACTTATTCCTTAATGACGAATGGTTACTTCGGGATAAGTAGTGGTTTCCGAAGTACCCACCGAGAACACCTTCAGTAATCCATTCCATTTAATCTGTGAGTTTCCAGAAACATTCCAGAAACTAGAAAGAATTGGAGAAACCGGATGTCGAGAAAATCTTTGGGCTTCTGTCATTTGGGACATTTTGCTTCAATTGCACCTGTAAATATGACACTGTAACCGAATAATTTGTCGCTCGCCAGCTTCTTTGAAACGGGGTCAATATTTTGGTCAGGGGTCATCTTATACGGCCATTTTTCATTGAAATCGCTTACTCTCGCAGCTCTTGGTCGAATCTCTGTTTTTTTTTCAGTTTACCCGCTCACATTTGTCACATTTATGTTCGAATAAGTACAAGAAATGAAAAAGCGTAGGTTGGCATGATTTAGTGGAAAAGTGGGCCGCATGCACTGTACTTTTGCGCAATTTTCCCCAAAGCAGTGTTTTTCTAAAAAGCAAACCCGAGCTTATTCATCTCTTGGGCAAGTTCTGAATCAAATCCCAGTGCTTCTATTCACATAAACAACCTAGCGAGAACGTGCACCGTTGGATTTCCACCATTTCACGTACATTACGCCATATCTCGATGATAAATGCACTTTAGCAAGATTCTACATCACCGTGGGAAAGTCGCAATAAATCCGCTTTCTCCATCCATCAGTCGTTTTTTCCTTTGCTAATTCCCAAAGCGGCTTATATGTTATCCCCATCTTTATCCTGTTCTTTTACCTTGAAAGGTTGTTTATTTCCGTGAACCTGTGGATTTGTCGCCGGGTGATTTGTAGCGCGGTTTCGACACCGGCGACATCTCATTATTCATGCTTGCCTGTCATATTTGGGTCGTGCTAAGATTGACGGATTCGCCAGACCGTACCAGCTGTGCCGCATCACTGGTAATGATTGTTTGCTGCTCAGATAGAATTCATTCTCGCCTTTTTAAGATCGTACTTCTTTCATAAACAATCACAGAACAAGGGAATCCTGCAAATATGGATATACCACGCCCATAACAATGTTTGCTCAATCGAGTTACAATGATGTTTATTAAATTCCATATTTTTCTATGAAACCTGAGCATTGCTATAGGCATTTTCATAACTTCGTCATGTCATTTCTCGATCCTATTTTTCTCCAGGATATTTACTCAGCTTTTATAGAAAACACTATCTTTCCTCCCACAATACGACCAAGTCCATTACCATCGTTCCTTTAGAAGATTTTCGCGATCCACCGCAGCTTGTACATACGTCCACTACTGCAGCATGTTTTTGAATTTTATTTGTTTATTCCTTTTTTTTTGCTTTTACCACTTCTACCAAGTTTACCTCAGCCTTTATTATTATCCAAAGCCTACACGATTGGGTGGAATTAGAAGATGTTTAAAAAATTTGAATTGAAGTCCGAATTCATTTTAGATCACAAATATTGTAAAATATTCCAACAATTCCTTCCTGAATGAAATGACTGTTGTAACTTTTTTGCACGAGGGGGTAATGAGGTCAGATGGTGACATTTATATTTACGTAAACGCGAGTACGAGTGAATTATGAATTTAGAAAAACGAAGAAAAATCTGTAATTGTAATAACAAAGCGAGTGAAAGCGCCAAAAACGGATGCTTCAACGGCTGCGGTCCCCCGCACACGCATCACCATCTGTTTGGACAGGTTAGAATAAATGGGAAGCAGTAAGAATCTGAAAACATAACTGTGATATTAAATTTTTGGATGCGCAGACAGTCGCGCATTACTCACTGGAGTCCTCTACAAAAATCTTGATGGTTTTGAGAAATTTTGAAGCCATTTTGAGCGCTTTTCTAAAAGCAGTAGTTGAAAATTTCGTGTCAACTTACTTTGGATTTCCTTTTGCTATTATTATTTCTTGAGCACTAACCTGAATTACTTGATCTTAAAATTATAACTTGTCGATTTTAACAGTGTAGTTCCGACCGAGGTAGCGAAAACTCCAGTTTCCTTTCCCAAGCCGTTCCCTCATCCCCCCCCCCCTCTGGCTGCGCCTTTTTGCGTCTATATGTACGTAGTATTACGCTTCGATATTCGTTCCACATGATTTTTCTGAAAAAAAAAAAACATCACGGCACGCTGGACAAAGCAGGGTGGTTTGGAAAATCTTACGCTGAGAAGAAAAATCTCTTGAAAGGTACTTGAGCACAGCTTCGGTATTTTAATAGAGGTGTAACCGGTATTTTAACCGAGGTTCAAGTGAGGTATTTCAGACGAGTTGGGAGAGTAGCAGGCTGCTTTGCTTCCTGAGTTCAAATAAAACTACCGGTGTAATCATCTTCTTATCGTGTAATCCCTGTTATAGCTATTACTGGGTATTAGCTAAACCCTGACCACCTGCTCTGGGAATGGGGAGCTCCTTAAAATCTTTCCGGAGCTGAATTCGCTTCTGGAAAAAGCTCGTTGGAACACTTTTCAATTTCACCTATCCTATTAGTTATCCTGGCTCTTTGCCAAATATACACGGTACGTCAATCCAGTTAACGGTCGTTATTCGTGTGCACATGGCGTCTAAATCAGCGTGCTTTATGACCAGTCGCAAAACGAGCTAATCGTCCGCGTGCCAGCTGCATCGTACGCGGGCTTGATCGTGCGGCATAAACAGGTCGCACGACGTCGTCCGACGACCTCGCTGATCATCGACACTTCTGGGATGTTCAGGGACAAATCCTGGGTTGTTCTGGATCATCAGCCCATTTTCTCTTTCCTTTTCCCCACCCCACCTTAAACAAATCCCTCTACTACTTTTCACTGGAGGACTGCTCCCTTGAACAAATGCAACGGCGCCAGGAGTGGCGACGGCGACGTCTGCGCCAGATGTCCTCTTCCTGAACCGGTTACGGATCGTATTATCGAAACTATTCGGTCAGGTTTTGGTATTTTATGACCACTTTTACCGATCGCACCAATCGCGGGCGCATAAACGCTTATCGTACGAATGCATAGCTATGTATAGCCACTGCCCGGCCCGGATACTCAATACCTGTTGTATAGCGATGACAAAGAATCGAGAGGGGATAGAGAATGTTGACTTTTTGGGTCAATTTGACAAATGAGAGTGGGAAGCGTTTATTTTTTGGGTTAATTCAAATTAAAAGGGAGCAGGCAGAGAATCCACATATGTATTATTCGGGTGAATGTCCCAGTAGTTTTTATGTTACATTCGTGAAAAGACAAGAAATTAAGAAATTGAAGTTTTCTAAACACGTACGATCCATCCTAACAGATAATTGCACATATACATATGAACATACAATGATGAAGTAAGTAAGTGAACATGTATCATAGTAAAGTAGTCTTCTGATAAAATAGCAACTTCATTCTGTTTGGTGTCTCATGTGCAAGGAATCTGTACACCGATTTTCATAATTCCTTCTTATCATTTATCGGTCTTTTTCTATAGTTTATTTCTATTCTTGTATTCGATATATTTAGCCTCAAGTGGAGACCACAGCGGCTACGTAACCAGTTTCGGTGGTCTTTATCCACAATCCAGAACAATTCGTCCGTTTCTATGCTCATTCATAGATGCAGTTGCATAGGAAACAGCATAATTTATTGGAGGAGCTGTAAGCCTGGATCTTCAAAACTTGGTTGAAGATGTCCGTTTGGGTATCTTTTCATTGGGTAGCGGAATATCCAAACCAAACCAATATATCCGTGCAAGCCCCTTCAACATGATGAGTCAACCATAAGGTGCTCTCTAGCTTTGACGAGCCAAAATCATTAAGAATGAAATTGCAATAGTTATATTGTGTCATTATTTCATTGGTATTGTACCACTTATATCACTTAATAATAAAATGACACTGCTTGTCTTTTTCATTAAGATTGGATTTCCTTGGATCATCCGAAATCCACCTTGAAATCTAAAAATTCTCTGGATGTTGGAAACATTCGGTTCTTGCCAATAAGATTTCAGCTATTTTTATTTGTTTCTGAATCAATGTTTTCTTGGCTTCGAGCAGTAGCTTGCATACAAAAAACTTTATTGGCAGATGGGTGGTAAATTTCACAGACTCACACTATGGTTTTCTCTCCCTCTCATTCCTCTTCATTCTCTCTTTCCCTCCTCCACTCGTGTCTTACTACCAGTGGATCATTACTCCTAATTTCCAGTGTTTCGCCATATGTAATATCACTTAAACTACATGAAGCTTTTCAGATGGGGACTTCTCAGGTCCCTGTTCCTGTTCCTATACGGTTGAATTTCTCCGTAGGTAGCTACGTGCTCCCATAAATTACTCTGAATTGCACTTCAGATGCAACTTCAAGGCAATTTCAGCATCGATTTTTTTCACCCTACCTGGTATTTTTTGGGAAGCCAAATGCTGCTGTACATTCCTCAGGTTTTGCAGGTTCTTCTGAGAATTCTTACAGTTGAAAAAAAAACCTGAACAAAAACTTTTCTGCCTCTTGACTTTGACAACGACCGCCGCGGCGACAACAATTACTGCATTAGTGTCAATGCCGTGACCAAGATGACTCGAAAAATCTGGTAAATTAACTGCTTGAGTGGTTTTATTACACGTAGTCTTTGAGAATTGGGTTTTAACTGAAGTAGAGAACCAATTTTTGAGGGAAAGGGAGAGCAGAGTGGGATTTGCACGCTCAGGTGAAACAAAGCGACCCCTCCTTTAATTGATTTTTCCCTTCGAATTTTTTGTATTAAATAGAAAATTTGGTGTGAATTCCAGAGCGAAAAAAAGCCTCTTATCCTATCAAGTATTGTCAGACGAATCTCAACAACTGTCACGAATTCCTTATATCTTTTTTGAGCTGGGAGTTTTTTGAATTTCTTGGAATGTCTCAACAATTTGGGTAAGATAACCTGTTTGCACGAAATTTTCATGTAATCTATATTGACAGATGGTGCACCTAATTCTTTTTCCTGAAAATTCTTTTAGTGTGATTTTTCTTCATTTTTCATTTGTCGCGACTTGAACACAGTATTATATCGTTTCTTTTTTTGGCCGTTCAATTAGCTAGTTCTGAGCCGAGAGGCCTCATTGGGACTACCTTTCTTCACCCGTCCACACTCCGCTTGTCCTCAGATCGCTGCTACTAGCGCACTCCTTAACCGTGGCTTATTGCATGTGATTGAGCTGAATTGTCTAAATGTACACTGTTGCATAGCGCATAGCGCAAAGTTAGGTTAGAAAGTCAAGGAACAGGAATTCTTAGGTATTTTATCGATTTTTGCCATTGCAAGTGGCGTTGGTTTGCACTTTCGTGTCACTTCGTGCACTAAATTGTTGGTTATCTGGGCGTCTTTAATTACCAGGCGAACGTCAGGATTGCAGTCGCATTAGATTGAACTATGAACACATTCTAGGCATTCTTTGCTAGCTTTGCTGTGGCTCATTAATGAGGTGCTCAAGGTATTAGTGAGCAGCTCCATACAGTCGGGTTGCTGAGGGAGTGCGTGCGGGACGTTGTCTGCAATTACGGTCACGGCGTGCGATTGGCCGGCTGATCAGTTTGTTCGCTCTAATTTTTACATTTTCCTCAGTATGACCTACTCTCTGTGCAGTGTGATTATTTTATTTTGATTTTCATCGTTTCTTACTGTTCCTTAGTAAAATTTTCTGGTAAACATACGCTGCAGCGCCCTCCCATCGATTGAACCAGCTGATCAGCCGGCCGCCACCTTGCTGCTGCCTTCATTGCAGACCAATTCGCAGACGTAGTTTCAGAACTACCTGGCCGTACACATATTATGTTAAAGTAACGCACTGCCTCTAGATGTCCCAGAAATCCACGTGGGCGGAGCTCAACCCCATGGGGCGGAGCTTGCTCGCTGTGGATGAGTTGTCCAGGTCATTCCTCATCAATATTCACTATCCCTATCGACCTTCGATCTCTCAGCCTCATAAAAAATAACTTCAACCCTGGACAAAAAGCGTGGGCACCTATTTTGACAACCTGATATCTTTCTCCGCCCCATTCACCCTAGTTTTTCTACAAACTCTACCACTTCCTCATCGGTATCCAGTGTGGAATTGTTTTAACCTAGAAATCCTGCCCTTTTATGGTGGGGGACTAGTTTGCCAGAAAACGAGCAGTTACTAGAAAGTCGGGCAGTTAACGACCAAACGGCGGTAATCACTTCCTCAACGCGTGCAACGCTAAACGGCGGCTAGTGAGAGTGGCACTAATTGTCGACTTTTTGCCCCAGCTGTTACCCGTAGCTGACATGAAACTGCTTTAACGTCCCTAGGCGAAATGCAGATGTGCAGTTACTCGTTGAGTCGCATCATCTCATGCCTCATTGTGTTCCTCGCAGCCGAAACGAAATCAGTCATATGCAGATAACTCACCGTAAATCTTCGCCTCTGTTTGTCCTTGATGCCGAGTATCGACAGGATTTGTTAGCGATCCCGAATCTGCTGTGGATTTGATGGGTAAAGTTTTTCGAATGCTTGCTTGCTTAGCACGTCATTCAAATGTTTGAGTTTTGCATGGCAGATTGGAACTATAATTCGTAGCCCTCATGAGTTATCCATGGTAACGAGGATTAGTATCCGGACGAAAGTAAGCAATTATGTCCTCCATTTTTCAGAGGAGTTCTTTTGCTGCTTGCTCTCTTCTCCCAGGAAGCATTGCTCACTTTTTCGAAATTTCCAATGTTTATATTCAAACTTTCCTTTTGAGATGTCATATTCGCTCCTACTTCAGACAATGTTTCGGGAGGACCGCAGCAGAAAACCGGAAGAACCGACAGGTGACCTGCAGTCCCTCTTGTTTCGTGCCACATTTCTTCCGAATACCTGCTGTGGTCCTTCCGAATAGCTGCTGTGGTCCTTCCGAATAACTGCTGCGGTCCTTCGGAATCGTTCTCCACGCAAATCTATTCTGCCGCATCTTTCCGAAAATTTTTGTCTCTGTGCCTCTCGCTTCTTAGCCACATGAACGCGATCTCTTTCTGCTGCGGTCCTTCCGAGAATTTGTCTGAGACAGGGCATTTTTGATTTTTTGTGTCTTTTTTAGCATACCAGTGCTCTTGGACGGGTGCTTTCATATATGGTTAGGGCCCAATGAAAATAATTAAATAATGATTATGGTAATATAGTATTATCATACTCTGTATAATATACGTATATACAATAATATGAAATAAAATGACTAAATACTAATAACTCAATTCATTTAATTATTCATGAAGGACTAGATCTGAGGAATTTGAAAGTTCAAAGAAGGGTGGGACTCAAATAACTGCTCATCATTCTCAGAGGATCGCATTGCTTCCTCTCTTTCAAACATCCGAACTATGGATTTATTCGAAATCGAATTTCCAAATTTCAAATGAATCGATAGCTACGTATATAATACATTATCCGGTCCTAGGTATACTATTTTACGACATTACAGTAAGATGGTTAAAACCCACATCAAACTACGATTTTCTCAGGGGATTAACAATTTTTTGCATGCTTCACGTTAAGTGGACATTACGTGTTCTCCTAGTAATTGTTCCTGAGCTTTTCCAATCGATTTTTATGGAATGTAGGTTATTCTTCACTTATTTTTCAATTATTACCTATCACTCACTTCATAGATATACCTAGGAATTCTTAAGAATTTCCGGTACACTCGAGAAAATTCCAAGATTTACTCAGCTATTAACCGGTTTATCCACACGCCTACCTGTTCAGTTGAGAAGATTATTCGACACCGCCCTGCTGAGCTCTCACACCTTGCGGCCCCACCCTGTCATCAGTCATTTGTGTTTATACAGTACACTCCCACCTGTCAATGCTCTTCAATACTGCTTAGCCGATCCATCTCACATTGTTTGACAAAGAGGGAATGATGCAAGAAGGCTTTACGCTATTCTTGCACCTTCTGACATGCTACCGCAGCTTGATCCGGGGATAACGGTGTGGATAGAATGTGAAAATCGCTATTTATTTGGAGAGGTTTGCGGGAAAACAGTAAATATTTTGAGGCGGATTTTTTTTGAAGAGGGCTGCGGCCCTTCATCGCATCCTTTTAAGAGGAAAGTATACTTCTTCACAACCTTTTCGGAATCCTGTGCTACCTAGTACTTTATGTGAAGTGTTTTTCTGCAGTTTATCCTCAGGATTTACTAGTTTTCCATTTGGCGACTGGCGCCTAACTCTAAATTTACCTGAAATTTGTCTACCTCGTTTTCTCTTTGGTAATTGTTTCGAAAAGAAGAAATTTCAGAAGATCTCGCGTCCTTGCTTTGTGAGCTAAATAGCTTCGAACTACCAAACGCGCGCCTTAGGGCTTCAAAAAGGTTAAACCTTCTCCGGTTAACCCACGATTGTACAACCATTACGCCCTTACCAATTGCAGCTACGCCTAGACCACGGTAGCATTGACGTAGATATTTCAAATAAGGCACCGTGATTTTTTCCTAAAATCTAAAAAAAAAAACATGAATATCAGAATTAGGCTTTATTCTTACTTTGTTCACTGCTTTCCTGCATAAACATGGTCCTTTAGTGTTTTTATTATCAGCCTGCTTTGTTTACCCAACAGCACCACCAGTTTCTTGTTACTAATACCATTTCACGCTCAAGTGTTGACGTAATCGCTGCGTTTGCCCTTCCAGAATCAGTGTACTTATGGGGGAAAGGGATCCTGAACAGGGACCCGTTTACGTTTTTGCAAAGTTCTCCTTTGTGTCGTTCTCCGCTTACTTATTCGCAACACCTTTTATCACCTTTTCGTGCACATGCACGACTAGGAATACGTGCACGTATGCGGGTATTTGTCACACGTAAGCACTATTTGAGCTTTTTTTTAAAGATATTTTTCATGCAATTTATGCTTTTAAAAATAACGTTACGCACACTAAAAATTAACTTCGTCTTTTATCGTGTTTGGGCCTTGTCTGGATTTGCAAATATCAGCTGATCAGATCGTAGTCCTACAGTCGTTACGCCAAAGTTGAAGGGCAACCAGCGTCTCGATAACCATGAACAGCATTGCCTTCGGCTCTAATTCTGATCACCGTAGCTGAAGCGATTTGCTGCCGGAGCGGTTCTACGTATTTATGTGAACTGTGAGATAAAATGTATATTTTTTTCATGAAATTTCCACATTTTCTCCGCTAGAACCATTATCCGTCGGATGTCCAGGAGAGCAGCAGAGCACAAGCCAGTGAATGGACGGCTTTTTTTGTCAGGGTGATAACTATAATGTATGCGTCAGCATTTTTGCGCTCGTCAAATCGCGGCGACTATGTCGCTGATACAGCGCCGTCGCGCGAGTATGATCAGTATTAGAACTGAATAACGAATTAGAATTGAAACTCGAATGAGTACTTGATTTCGAGCAGGCTAAGAAAGTTCTCAGATTCAAAAGAAAAAAATCACCCCTAACCTCTCAGAAAATGGACAGAAAAGGGCCCCCGTACACTCCACCACTGCGTACCTCCCGTCCCAACTCTCAAAAATGCCCACCCCTCTGCCGTCTACCTCCTTTCTGTGTATAAAGTACTATGTTTTCTAGGAACACTTTATTACAATTCTCCTTATCCTCTCGTGGTCTGTCGTTCTTCTTCAAACATCGATTGCATCCATGAAATCCTTTCCACGAAGCACTTCATTCCCTCTCGGTTCTTATAGGTGAACGAATGGATGCTGTAAGATCGGCCATTGCTCGTTCACAACTCTTTGTTTACTCTGGTCGTGCGATTCGTTTGGAAAACTTCCGGAATAACTTGTTTTGGTGTGGTTTATCTGGGTGCTCATGGTATTCTACCAGTATAATCGTCGCCTTAACGCTCGTTAAGTTTGATTTGTTGTTCTGTTTTCTTTTTCATGAAGTCAAAACCACAATTTAGAGCCGATTCAGCTTGAGCTTCGCTCTTGGGGCAATTCTGTTTACTCATTTATTTATTTATTTATCCACTATTTGCATTACGCCAGTCAATTACAGGAGGGAGTGAAATACGCACCAGAATACAAATTTTGAGAATAGAAATTACTTAATCCAATTGCTATACTCTCAGGAGAATGTGCGGTTTCGGTCTGAGTGGCCACGGCGACAGTGGTTTTGGTACATATCGATCAAGAGCGACGCATCGCTAGAGCTCTCTCCGCTGTCACGCACAGCAAGTCGATATATATTAAAACCACTACCGCCGCGGGGGTCGCTATGGGAATCGTTATGTTACTCGAGGATTACAGCAACAGCGTCAGCGTAAAGAATGACACAAAGCGATAAAAGTGTAAAGTAATGTATTGTAATAATATAGTTATATAAAAACACTCCAAAAAAAGTACCCAATGAAACCAACGTACTGAGGCGTGAATTTGGTCATTTCGGAGGCGCCGAAACCCTGACTTTATATTTCTCTATGAAGAGTACTCCATGTTAAACTTCAGTCTGTTTGGGCCCACTCGCCGCTCCGCATCGCCTCTGCATCTTGGCACTCTGATTGTCTGCGTATCCGCGCATTTCATTTTCTCGATCGGGTATCGTAGTGCACTATGGTGCACAGGCCTATATCACTGAAGTCTCTCATACTTTTTGCCTCTCTTGAGGTATATCTTTTTCTACATGCTTCTCATTTTTGTTGCAGTGGCTTTCACTGGCATGAGAGTATTAACTCGACGAGTACTCTGCAAGTTTGCTAGAAACATTCACGTCAATAGAACTGCAACGATAAAAAGTTGAAGGTCGCATATCTCTCATATTCCCTTTGACACTCTACTGACGCATCTCGCTAAGTGCCGCTTCCAGCAGCCATTTCTTTCGTCTGACATTGACTGCACTACTGTTAACAGGGGAGCTATAGAAAAACTGTGGCGGCTGCGAAGTGGGACTCGTCCCACTCTTCAATGCTATAAGATAGCATTCTCGTGGATCCCGCGGAATCTTAATGTATCTTCGGGCTCCCGCAATTTTCATTCCCTTACCCTTTTCAAGTTGTTCTCAAAAAAAGTTGTTAGCAGTTCTGCGGATTTAAGGGTCCAGAAATGTGAACGACTAAATTTTTTGGATTCTTTTTTCCATTGATAGGAGTAATAATCCTTTACTTCTGCAGTAAGACGTCAGGGCACCTCAAATTTTATCGACGATCACTGCGATCGCTACTGTCTCGCCGAAATACGGATGATATGGACATTGATAGGCACCTTTTACATTCATAGGCTATCGTCATCACCTTCGTTCTCGTCCCTTTTTTCACTTTAAACTGACAAGCTCTTATTTACCCTCACGGATATCTATCATCAGGGAAAAATTATCCTTTTGTTCTATCTCTATTATATTTTTCCTAACTATAGTCGTTGGCTCCCGATTCGGCCTTTAGCACATGAGAGTTGTGGCACGTCCTGACGTGTAACTTTCATTAAAAGTCCGACTTCTGACATATCTTTTAACTAGAGGATGACAGCTAGAACCAATTGGAGCCCCCATGATGCGTGTCAGAACATGTTAATACCGGCCCGTCACCGCACTGAAGACGCATCGCGGTGGCGCTGCGTCGCGGTTACGAAGCCGTAGTCAGCCAAAGAAGAGGAAAGGAATCAGGGTGATTGCGATTGTGGGTATGTAAGGAAACAGTGCACGTGGGTGGGAAAATTCCCAGATGTTGTTGGGTATTTCGGCTCTCATCATTTCGAATTTTTCGAGAAAAATCTGTCCCTTTGTCACAGCTAATTTTTGCTAAGTCGGCAAAGTATGAATGTGCACTATAGATCCATTTCGTAGTGAACATTCTATTGATTTTTTTACTTCGTTTTATTGCACATTATGTGCACGCAACTGTGGAGATTTACTAATTTTTGAATTCTAGTGAGTTTCGAACCATGTTTTGCACTGAAGTACGCATGGACGCGCATTCATAGCTTGCCAGCCATAGTGATATCTTAGGGATATGAGCTGATCATTCTCTTGGGTAGTGAACATTCTAAGCACTTTTTTACCCTTTTCGGTAAGTCGAAGGATCGAATTATTCGAAATTTAAGCCATTCATGTCCTTACTCGATTGGACTTGTTCGATTCGACTAACTTCACTAGTTTTGCCATGTGGATTTCGCTTGATCCTACAGGTGTTAACAGACACTTTCCGTGTCCAACATGTGGATTCATGTCCAACTTGTCGCGTACATGAATGCCTGTGCGAGGCGAAACTCGTTCGTCCGCCATTGTCATAAGCTGGGCACGAAAACGTTCTTCTCATAAGCGTATCCGGTTTCGTTTTCCAGAAGAAACTATGCCACTCATCTCAATATACGCCTACGGAGATCACACACAATGCCATTCTGTTAACGCCTTATTTTCTTGCCTTATTTCTTCCTCGTAAATCACTTCGCTATTTCTGTTTGTCTTTTTTTTCGTTTCCAATGCACTATTAATGTAGCTTAGGATTTCCAACTTTGACAGCTGCTTATTTTTGTTCTCCGAAATCTATGGCTTTTTAGATGGAGTGAGATCTTCAAAATAAGCTGATTAATTCAGGAACCGAGGAATTATCTATGATAGACGGTGTACCCGGCTTCGCTCGAGCGTTCAATTTCTCCCGGCCTTTCAAAGCCGATGCCAACACTTGTTGAACCAAAAAATCTTTTCAAAATGTTCATTATTTGGTGATCGGCCCAAGTGACCCTTCTTCATCCCGTCCCCTTCCTTCAAAAAAAAAAACGGGGTGAAGTTGCTTGCTTGGTGAATAAATTCTTCTAAAATGCTTGCCTCATCCACGTTCAGCGCTCCGGAAAACCCCAGAAGGCACGTTTTCACCGACCCGTGCGCAAGAATGCCGAAAAATCAATAAAACAGATAAATCGATATTTCGGTCGAAACGGTTGTCATATTCGTGTTTAGCGTATTGAGGAACCCTAGTAGGTATGTTCTCGCCAATCCCTGGGCAAAAATAGCGGAAAATCAATAAAATCAATATAATCGATAAACAAATAGATAATCCCACTTGCAATGTAGCCTATAACCTCCGCCGGCCCGTGGAGAGTCTGCATGCAAAATTTGGCCCGAATCGGTTGATGCTGTGCGATTTCTATTCGGAACATACAAACGTACAAACATACATACACACAAACACACAAACATACGAACACACAAACTTTCACTTTTATATATACAGATTGCGGAATTCGCAAACCTTTTCGTAATGATTCCAAGCTTCCTGTTTATCCATAGTGGGAGAGTTTCCCAAGCACTGCATTCACAATATTTGCAATTACGTAGTTGTAATCTCTAGCTGACATGGGTCGCTTCCAGAGAATAGATACAGTTATTATGGCCCGGAGAGCTTGTACGATTTAGAGTATTCCCAGACTTCGCCAGCAATCGTGGCTATCGCCACAACAGCCTGCTGTCATCGCGATCGCCACATGGATAAAGCGAATGAGGAGACCCCAGAGGTAAGAGTGATAATAATAAATGGGGCGTGGCGATCGATAGGCATCGTTTCTACTATCGCTCACATCGCCAGTTCATTTTGAGCACAAGTACGGGCGATGAGCTCCATTTGGCAGCAATCCATGGCGATGTAGCGTGACAATCGATACGTATCATTTCCACGATCCTTATCTCTTGCATCGCCGGTTCATTACGATTCATTTTGAACTGGCGAAGTCTGGGGATACCCTTAAAAATTCGCGAAGACCACAACGCTCCCACGACAGACCATTCATTCAGGAAATGGGAAGTTTTAGCTTCTTCTCCCCACAACCAGTACATTCTCCCCAGTTGTGGTCTTCGCGTGACAGCTGTTTTCTACGAAATTTGGTTGGCACTCCTATATGAGGATTTGTATGCAGCGAATAATGCGAAATATACTCGCTAGGTCTGGATAATCAAGATTACCTGTGATAAACCTGTTCGCATACTCAAATTTATCCATGACCTGGCACCCATCACCATGTTTACCCGGACGTGACGTTGTCGACATTCACCCGTAACCATACCCATGGGTATGAGATTACCCATCCTTCCAATAGTGCATCCGGAACCAGAACTCCTCCATACACACAGCATTTCTGTGCAACCTTATTTTATGGTTGTTCTGACGGTAATGAATAAAATTTCGCTCCACATCCGCGCGTCCGAGCGATGTCGGACGTACGAATTCCCGCAGTATTTCCTCGCATCATCGGCTGCTTTGTTTTTTTTCGCAACGAGTGCCCCTGATAATTATAACACCGTTTGTCAGATTATCCTTAGAATTAGGAGATCCTAGCGAATTTTACGATCGCCGCGACTGCCACGATTGGAAGCCATCCAAGTGATGCAACATGGCAATCGATAAGCACATTTTCCATTATCGTCGCCCGTTCCATAGCCGGCTCGTGTTTATTGCTTCCAAATGTGCTGGAGTCTGCATATACCCTTGACTATTAGATCGTCAATGGATTTGGCTGTGCATATCTTTAGTCGAACTCTCCCCTCCACCTGGAAACGATTACTCATGATTTCATGCGGTACTAACTGGTTTTACCTCAAGAAAAGAAGTGAACACTGGCAATGGTACTGAAAATCGTTGTCGGCACACTTAATTCCACTCTCTTTCCACTTAATTCCACTCATACACAGTATTTAACCTCCTAAAATTAATTTGTTTGCTGGGATGTTCCCCTTAGCCAAGTTTCTGTAGCTCCTCAGAGGAATGTTCATTAAACGTTTCCACAGCAACACGTACGATTTTTTGTTTTCGCGAACTAATGGCTCCAATTTTCGGCTCGCACCTTGGAAAAACTTTGCTTCCTTGGCTTATCCACGGGGTCTACAAGCGGCTGGCAGATTACGAAGCCACTTATCTATGATTCAACTTCGAACAAGTGTACTTAGGTAGTGTTTGAAAAAATTGGTGAAAAAAATGGTACGGAGCTGCTGAAAAACTGCCAAAAAACTGTAACGAGAAAACCGAAACAAATTGTCCTAAAGTTTAGGTCCTCAGAAGGTTTTCTCAAGAAAAGCTGTCATTTTCCGGCCACACAAGAGTCTCCCTGGAAATTCTCAACGTGGTCAAGAAGAGGATATAAAAGATAGGAGATAAAAGTATCTATGGACTTCTACTCCGGAAAATTCACGTTTTTCCCAGTGTCAGCATTTTCCCGGGATCGTTCCACTCGAAACGTATCCGATAGTCTGCTCCCAAAAAGGTGGTTGAGTATCCCAGCATATCACATACCTTTCTTGCCACCCTCTCCAACTTCTTTGCCGTTTTCCCATTCTTTTCTCCTGGAATTTCTGCAGCCGTCTCTTCCAGCGTAGCGGACCATTATCTATTAAATATTACCGATATATTATAGCATTCTGTCCGTCCGGCTGGCGCCGAACTTTCAGACTTTTCGTAATGCTCGCTTCGCTTGCATTTCTTCACATCCTTTCTAAAGGCTCGTAGCCATGCCAAAATTTCCGCTTTGCTCGGTTGGAATAGCGAAGTGCAGCTACATGCAACCGATTCAATATAGATGGCCCAGAAATGGTTTGCCTATTTTGTCTACAGTGGTTGATCAGGTGATAAAAGTAGTTCGAGCAAATAAAAGAAGAAAGTACGGTGTGCACAGGCAGAGATGAGGTGAGCAGAACGCGGACGGGGATGTGCTGCGGAGAGAATCAAATCGGCTTATCTCGAATCAAATGGATGATACGTAATATTGTAATTCGAAACTTGGCGGTTCCAATTGTTGTTGAGCGCTGATGATACAGCTGAGGTCTTCTCGAAGCATTTTATCGCCACCTAGCGTCGCCATCTTCACTAGGCTGCACTCACGACATTTACGTCACTTATCAACACCCTTATTACATCATTGGATCCATCGCCCCCACTTTTGGGCGCCGGCATACCCTTATCACAGCGGTGGACCCTTCCCTCCCCCCCCCCCCCCTCTTGGGTGCCGACGTACCCTTAGCACACCGGTGGACCCGTCTCCCCCACTTTTGGGCGCCAGCACAGCCCTATCACAGCAGAGGACCCGTTTCCCCCACTTTTGGGCGCCAGCACCCCCTTATCACAGCGGTGGGCCCGTCTCCTCACTTTTGAGCGCCGGCGTACAACTATCACAGCGGTGAACTCGTCTACCCCACTTTCGAAGACGTACCCTTACCACAGCAGTGGACCCGTCGCCCTCACCTCTTGGCGCCGTCGCACCCTGCACGTAGCGGTGGACCTGTCGCTCTGCTCTTCCCTATCCATAAGAGCTTCACTTCATTCTTTGAACCTCACACACACACACACACACACACACACACACACACACACACACACACACACACACACACACACACACACACACACACACACACACACACACACACACACACACACACACACACACACACACACACACACACACACACACACACACACACACACACACACACACACACACACACACACACACACACACACACACACACACACACACACACACACACACACACACACACACACACACACACACACACACACACACACACACACACACACACACACACACACACACACACACACACACACACACACACACACACACACACACACACACACACACACACACACACACACACACACACACACACACACACACACACACACACACACACACACACACACACACACACACACACACACACACACACACACACACACACACACACACACACACACACACACACACACACACATGACAGACGAAGTAAGCCCGTTGTCATAAGTCATATATCATTTTTACGACTATTATCATAGTTAATATTAATTGGCATTTTATGTGCGTGTCTGTGTGTGTGTGCAAGAGAACCAGCCATTGTCGAGAAAAACTACCGACACCATCGTGTTCAGCGCATCGAGTTATGTACAACAAAGTTGCAAATTTTGATTTTTACCTTGATTTAAAGGTGTTTTGGGCCATCTTTGTTATGTTCAAACATGTTAGTGGCAGTTGTTTTCAACACGGTCCGAATGAGTGAGATAGGCTTATGATTACATGACCGTATAAAAGGAAAGAGACGGGCAGGACAGTTTCATAACGAAGAGGAAGAACCTGGCGGACAAGGGATGACATGCATGAGGGTTGCGCCCGCACAGAAGGTGGGGAAGGTGACATGAAACGAGCCTAGGGCTATGTCAGAGGTGCGTCGGCGCTCGGTAGGGGAAGAGTTGCCGTTGAGGGAAGAACAGCGGTGAGAGTGAGGCGCTGGCGCCCATAAGTGGGAGAAACGGGTCCAGCGCTGTGATAGGGGTGCGCCGGCGTACAAAAGTGGGGAAACGCTTGGAGTCGGGTCCCACGGGGTGGTAAGGACGCGCTGGCGTCCGAGAGTGGACAAAAGCTTGGAATCGGGTTCAACAGTAAGATGATGGTGCGCCGGCGTCGAAAGTGTGGAAGATGTCACGCACGGGTCCACACCTGCGAGAGTGTATGCCAGCGCTCAGTAAAGTGGAACAAACACGTATGCGAGGTGAACGAAGCGAGCCCAAAAGAGAGTCCAAAAGAGAGTCCGGCGTTAGCCGGACGATCAGGCTGGTATTATTTATTCCACTTGATTAGTTGCTATCACTTTTATTATTGTTACTTCATAACACTTGCTCATAAACACAATAAAAAGAATTCGTGAGAGCTTGATTGTCACTCCATGGGCACTCATCCAGCGCCCTTTATCCAGTTAAATTCTGGATAAAGGGGGTTTACTTGTAACCACTGTCACCACTGTTAAACGTTCCCTTCACCGTTCCTGAATTTTTATGGATTCCTATAACAAAGTTGCGCAACGCCGAAACTTTCTGCTTCTTATCTCTTGTTTATCTTACTTTGCAGCTTCTTCGTCTTGGAAATAATTCTAGACTGCAGTATTCCCCAGGCGCATCCGCATCCCTTCTTATTGAAACTGGTGCCATCGTGAGATGGCGACAGTCCAGTTCTACATGCATTTTGACCGCTCTTCTGGCCTTTCGCCTTTAGATTTTAAATTGCTTCAGCGATTACCCAGTGCTTTCAATGCATAAAAACAAGGAAAACCACTCACTGTCGTCTTCGACGGCTTCTTCCTGCCGATTTTCGCACTCTGGCCTTCGCATCTGCCGGCCATCGCGGTTCGATGTCGCGATGGGTCTCGTGCCGTCGGCCGTCCGCAGCCCCGCGTTGCTCGGGCGGAGTGCTGCTTTCCCCCTGGGGCAGTTCGTTTTTCGTCGTTGTCGTTGTGTGAGCTGCTGCTGCTGCTCAATTGACTCTAATTCATGTCGCCTCGGCGCCAGTACAACACCACGCCTTTTCCGCCACCCGCTAATCAGCAACATCGCTGCGACGGCCGGCGCGGCGGTTTTCCGGATTTTTTGTTCTCTTCTTTTCCTTGCTTACTTGTTTGGGAATGCGCTGGATTGTTGTTTCTATGAAAAAAAGCCAGCATCGCCTGCTATTATTATGTGTTTACGGCCGGATTCGTACATTATGGCGGTCGGCTGGATTTCGCCTTTCTTTTTACCTTTCACTAGCTGACTACAATACCGCCCACGAGGGGATTTCCTGTAATTTGATTCAATAGTTCGACAAAAAATGGCTCACCACGGATTTCATCAACTTGTTCTCTACCCGTCTGCACCTCTTTCTCCAAAAATAGCCAATTATTCGTATAAGAAAAGCGTGGCGTTTTCGTGGAAATTTTCGCGAAAACGCGATCGCTAATGTGTGGATATGCAGGTATGGATTTCTGCTTAATTCCATGGAACATCTGTTTTCCATATCTTGGAAACTTCCATAGTAATCCTGCAATTTTCCGCTGCATATGACGCGCATTACAGTGAGGACTTTTCCCTCCATCTTCCCTGCTTCAGTGCTTCAGTTTTGTTTTTCTGCTTTCTATTGTTCGCTACTCTCCTCAACTGCTCTGCTTTCTTATCACTACACCATAAGATACCTCTCGACTGCACTTGACCAAAGAATGCCTCAATTGAACCATTTGAACAGCATTCTTGGAGCTTCTTTATTGTCGTAATGCTACTTTTCCAAGCCCAAAGGGCGGAGTGCCCTCTCTTAAGAGGGCTTTTCTAGCCTTTTCTGTCACAAGATCTTATTCATGGTGATTTGGTATTTCTTTAGCTTGCATTTAAAATATACCGTTGACCTTTATCTTCTTTGCACATTTTTTTAGTCTGCTTTCCCATGCCATGCACTCTTTACCAATCAAGATGTGGCGAATTTGTGTCTGATCATTTTCCTGGCTAATCTCCATAAAGGCACAATTGAAATCTCAACATGTACAATACAAGCGGATTTCCTTGCCATTACAGTTAGTTCGAAATAGATTAAGGCTAACACCACAGTGGCAATCGAAGTTGTATTATTTTACGACAGTGTTTACCTTAGAACCATTCACGAAGTTCCAGTTGTTATACGATTCTGATCGCATTTGGTGTATGTGCAAAATTCCTTCTGAAATTTCTGGAAAACCCGTCTTTAAATCCCTTGTTGAGACACCCAGCTCTTAAAGTATGTCACCTCCTTTTCGTGTCTGAGCTTTTACCAGATTCCGAGTCTCCTCGACACGCTGAATCTAACGGTATACCTAGAATGTCACAAAAAGGCCTCTAAACCCTACTTTTAAACGTTTTTCGGGACGGGATTTGTAACAGTTTGTCGAGCCGAGTGGACGCGTGAAACCGTTGATCTCATCGATCAGACACGTCTAGACATGTTGGCAAACGCTGCAGACGTGACGGGAGCCAGCAAATTCACGGACCGCTCCGCCCAGGTGGTCCGTGCTGCATTTTCGGACCCTCCGAAAACGGGGTTTTCGTCATTTTTATGAGCTTTGACGTACATCTTTGGAATTAGCGTGACGAGGAGGTCTAGAGTCTGCTGGTATTTTCAGCTCGCAAAACGAGGTGACAAACTGTCTTTAAGGGCGAAGCACATGGCATTTTTTGTTCCCAACTAGTATTGTAATAGATTTTCAACTGCCATTGCTAACTGCAACATTGGTGGTCTCAGTAGGAAATAACATTCAGTGAAGTACCATTAGAGCCATGTAATGACAACTCGAAGAGTCATGGGACGAAAGTTTGTTGCTTCTAAACTGGAGTTCATCCACGATGACATACTAAATACGTGTGTCAGGCCCAAAAGGCGTTAGGTCTAGTAGATGGAAGGCCCAACTGACGCACGCATCTCGTGTAAATTGCTCTAAAGAACAGCAGTTTGTTTCTTAACTACCACATCCGGAAAATATTGAGGGATGTTTTCCGGAGAAGAGAAACATAAAATCACCGCGTCTCTGATAAAGTATCGTTCATATTCTACCTAGAAGAATGCTCCGATGCTCCTGAATTTGCTTACATTGCTGAGGTCCTGTGTGATATCCTGAGATTATTTCTGCGGTTACCAGTAACTGGAGCATTATTCATGAATCAGCGTAGAATATTCATAACTTAACCGTTTATTTATTTATTTATTCAATCATTCATGCATTAAATTCCATTCATTCATTCACACATTTATCAGTTCGTTCATTCTCTCTTTTATTTATTGAATTTTCTGAAGTTCTTTCTGCTCGACAAATGGAGAAACATCAAAACAAATGGAATCAGATTCATCAGCATTTCCTGACACTTTTTGCTGGATTTCCCCGTCATACTTCCAGCGACACTTCAATCTTGAGCTTTCACATAGCTTCAGTGAGCTTTTGTATTTTATGAGCGACGTTATGGACATTCCAGAAGCTGTACATCAAAGTCCGGACATCGTTGGCAACAAGCCACGCCCATGTCGCTCGTTGACATATCTTAGCCGTTGCCCTTTGCGGTCGGTCATTCTGCTGGTCGTTAGCGAACAGATAGAAATTGCTGAGGGCGCGCCAAAAATCAGACGATAATTTGCGTTTTTCGCCCGGATTTTGCTGGTGGTTTTGATTAGATTGCCGGCGATCGACGGCCGCCACATAGCCAGTCGGCTATGTAATCGCTTGCCTTACGACTCTTTTCGAATCTTACCATCTGTCAAAGAGTAGGACTCGGATTCCACGAAGATCATCTATTCCTATGCATTTTTATGCTCTAGTCATCAAAGTAACAGCAAGAAATATTGCTTACTATTAGTTGTATGACGTCAATACTCTGTCAGAGTGGCGAATGGATATGATACCTGTAAATCATTTTATGGCTATAGCACCAATAATCTAAAGAGAAGCCAGCTGACAGGGGAACATTTTCTAATCCTGGTGAAAAAGAAATAAAGAAGTGAATGGGAGAGGTTAGCACAAAGGGGACACAAGGAAAGGGGAAGTGAGGGTTTATGAGCGGAAGGAAAACGAGAGTGAGATGAGAACAAGTATAGGATAGTTATTTATTATCAATAGTTACTTCTTAGTCTTGTGGAAGCATAGTAGTCGAGAAGCAGCCACAGTCATGACTCTGCTAGGATGAACAACCCCGAGGAGTCGTAAGAATATGCAAATTTTGTTCATTGTTATTTCGTGCACTGCGTTGCATGGAATGAGTCAGCCCTGGATGAAAGTCGATATTTCCTTTTTTCCGGAGGTTATACGAGCACTAACTGCTGTTGCTATTGTTTTGTAAGCGGGTTGTGTTTTGCAATAATCTTTGGATGCCATTTAGTATCCTGTAGTGTCCGACGATACGAATGGAATTCAATTTATCTGTATGGAATATGACCTTTTAGCAAATGACAGCGCAATGAATGAGTCACTGATTACGTCCATTCATTCATTCATTCATTCATTCATTCATTCATTCATTCATTCATTCATTCATTCATTCATTCATTCATTCATTCATTCATTCATTCACTCATTCACTCATTCTTTCTTTCTTTCATTCATTATATTTCTTCTGGAAAGAGTATGAAAACTAAAGAGAGAAGACAGAAGCAGAGACTGCAAAAACACAAATAATCAAAAAGTTACAGCATTTGTAGTTGATGTAAAATTAAGTTACGGCTGATAGATTTTCATAATTAGATTACCTAACCCCTCTGGATTTTCACCAGACCCATTCTTGAACATGCACACCACCCCCTCCCCCCCTTCCGTCACAAGTGAAAAAAAAACATCAAAAATTAGACAACAGGGTTGAGATAATCTAGCACCGGTGAACATCGAATAGCTCTAATATCTAATCTACAGTAGCGAGCAAAAAGATTGCAACTTTTGGTTTTTCGTCTGTAACTTTGTTCAAAGCAGAGCATGAGTGCCCAAATTTTTATGGGAGTTGTGAATACTCATGCGAGACAGGAAAAAGTTAGAGCCTGCCCATTCCACTGTTTTCCCGTTTTTTAAGAAAAATTTATTTCGCAGAAGTCGAAATCTGTGATTTGGCACCATCGACAACGTCTCGTGAAATGACGTCTTTCGTTGGTATCTGACCACGCTTTGGTTTCTTGATGCAGAATCAACCCGTATACGCTAGAAAATATGCATCCGTACACCAATGGTTGAGATACGCACAGTCCACTTGAGGTTACTTCAGCAGTGATCCTCTATGAATGTATCTGTCTGCCTTGTTCCTTCTATCGGCTCTGTTTAGAAGGGAAAGGTATTGCTGACGCTTCCACAAGTTTAGTTATGAGTATTCGGTTTTAATGCAGTTCATTGCTCTCTCGGAACTCCGAAATATTCTTGCTGATTTCAGTGCACCCAATTGTGCACATCACGGAAAATAAGTTTTCGAATTTTTTCTGTCTCTTTTTTTCTGGGAGCAAGATGCCTCGACGACCCCGTTAGTGATAAAGATGCTACAGGGTTCCTAGAATATTGTCGTGCACACTTGGATACATGCCGCCTTGGATTTATCGAAAGAGGACTACTCAAAGTGAGCAGTGCCGGTCACTAAGACGATGAGTAGTCCTCTTTCGATAAATCCAAGGCGGCATGTATCCAAGTGTGCACGACAATATTCTAGGAACCCTGTAGCATCTTTATCACTAACGGGGTCGTCGAGGCATCTTGCCCCCAGAGACAGAAAAAATTCGAAAACTTATTTTCCGTGATGTGCACAATTGGGTGCACTGAAATCAGCAAGAATATTTCGGAGTTCCGAGAGAGCAATGAACTGCATTAAAACCGAATACTCGTAACTAAACTTGTGGAAGCGTCAGCAATACCTTTCCCTTCTAAACAGAGCCGATAGAAGGAACAAGGCTGACAGATACATTCATAGAGGATCACTGCTGAAGTAACCTCAAGTGGACTTTGCGTATCTCAACCATTGGTGTACGGATGCATATTTTCTAGCGTATACGGGTTGATTCTGCATCAAGGAACCGAAGCGTGGTCAGATACCAACGATAGAAGTCATTTCACGAGACGTTGTCGATGGTGCCAAATCACAGATTTCGACTTCTGCGAAATAAATTTTTCTTAAAAAACAGAAAAACAGTGGAATGGGCAGGCTCTAACTTTCTCCTGTCTCGCATGAGTATTCACAACTCCCACAAAAATTTGGGCACTCATGCTCTGCTTTGTACAGAGTTACAGACGAAAAACCAAAAGTTGCAATCTTTTTGCTCGCTACTGTAACTCTGGTGAACTTATCCAGGATGAGTGGAATAATGCCCACGAATTTACCCGTTACTTGATGTTCATCCAGAACTCATGGTTGATGCGATGAATATGCCATATATGATGTATTCATACGTATGTAATATGATGCATCCTAATTACAGGTCCTCATTAATATTGTACCAGGGTGGGGGAGAGGAAGCTAAAGACACTAGCAAAGAATTTTTGCTTCCTATACACGTTTTACACGTCTCCCCCTCATTTTTGAACAGTCCCCTCACACGGAAATGTAACGGCAATGTTTTGGAGAAATTTTTCTTCATATAGTGGAAAAAATCCTGTATGACTAATAGGTTTCCGATATCCTAATCGATAAATGTTTTCCATTTACATTTTGCATTTGTGATTAATCGAGTTTGTGGTTGATTTTCAGAACATAATACTATTTTCGGAATGCTGACCGTTCGGGCCCCAAGTGGCGGAGATTCAAGCTTTCTTCCCATACACCTCCCCCCCCCCTCCCCTCCCCAACCAACCCCTTCACCTACAACAGCCACTGATAGCTACATAACCACTGTTGCTCACTGTTCATCCTTTTTTCTATCAAAAATCTTCGACAAAAAATAGCAGCCCTGATAGTGAAGGACTTGCTCTGATAGCAGGCTGACTTCTTCAGCGGTTTCCTCCGAAAAATGACTTTATTCCGAGAGAAGCCGCTCTTACACTTTGCTTGATGTCTCCTCTTTCCGGCACTTGTCTTTGCTTCCTTTTTCTGTGGTTATTTTTGTTGGACAAATGGCATTGTTGTGTGATGCATGTAGCCGCTACTGAAAGATGGGCCTTTTTCCACTGCCTGGCTCTTCCTGTTCATCTTTTATTCTCTATCTATGACGTGTTTTCCCTTGCAATATTTACTTGCTTGAAATCCAACAATTTCAGGCAAACATGCAACTCGGAATTCAATTACCCGTCGCTGCAGAACTTGGCATTCAAAGAAATGGCCGTTTTCTCGTCGCCTTCAACAGCAGAATTTCTTCGCCACGCATCTGCCTTCAAAAAGACAACTTCTGCAGCTGTACTTTTACTTTTTGCTGTTGAAAGTTTTGCTGTAGTGGTCGCAAATAGCAGCGAAATACGCAACAGCTTTTGAAAGGTGGTGACAAATGTATTGTGACATTTGATGTCTAGGTTTCTGAAGATTTCTGACGTAACACTGGACGAAACCTGACCTAGACGGGTGGATGATGGAATGTTTCCGCCTCACTGAGGAGCTCCTGTCGAGGAGATCCTCGGAAGTGATTAGCAGATGCTGAAGTGGAAAGAATTGGAGATTGATAGTCTGCTCTCAACGAATTGACACTTTAAAAAATCCGGAAAGCTGTTGAAATTCCGGACTCTTTGTACATCCACAGCTTTCTTCGGTTTGACATGAATGGGAGTGAACAGGTGATGGAAGTGACAATGATAGTGCAAAAGATGCGCATCGATTGTCACGCTGCATCGCTTGAAGAATGCCGGTATTCTCTCCAAGGAGTATAGCACCCAACATCGCCGCCGCCCAAGCGACTTCATCTTGATACGTATCCATCGCGAGTAGCTTGATAGCGGCGACTGACCTCCTCAATCGATACCAGTGGCGGACGCAGAGGAGGGGGGGGGGGGGACGGGGGCCTATTCCCACGAATAGGTCGCCCAATTTTTGAAATCACTTTACAATACGAATGAAAATCTTGCATTATTGAAGCAATTTTTTATTGATCATTAATTATTATAAGAGATGTTTCTATTAATTTTATTTTCCATCTACGTTCCGAAAGTGGCGGAGACCCACCCATTTTTTCCCACGCCCCCCCCCCCCTCGCCCTACTGCCCACTTTCTGCGTCCGGCACTGATAGATACATATCAAAAGGGAAGCCGCAGTGGCGACGTCGATGCTACATGCTATACTTCTGGAGGAGTATATCCGCAGTCGGATCGTTCACTATCATGTCGACCGCCGCGATTGTAGCAACAGCCAGCAATACCTTTGGGGGATTTTCCGAGTTTCCAAGGATTTCCCGTAAATTGACCAAAAGGTGGTAACAAGAGGTGAAATCACTTCAGACAAACTACAAGGAACTCCAAACGGCCGTGCCGCTGGCAGAAGCACACAACCAGAGCCACATGCGGGGCCTCTGCGTCTCTGCCCATGAGAGCTGTGCCCCGGCCCCGCCCCTTGCACACAGCCGTTTGGTGTTCTCTGTATTCCATGTGGTTAGACTGAAACCTATGAGATGCATAGAAATTCGAAGATTCGACTTTTGCTCGAAAATTCTGATGTTGGTGCAAGAGTGCGGTGCAGCTCTAGAGGTAAGATAGGAAAAGCCGTAGGGTTTTCTTCTCGACGACTTTCGAATGTTCGAATGGGTCCTTGAACTATTGATTTAATTAAATTATTCGGTCTTTATTCATTCCCAAAGATGTCATTTCGCCTCTCGCCTACGTCGATAGAGGCTATTGTGTTCGTTCACTTTCCTGCCCAATCCTATTCGCCTGTCATTTCAAAAGAATGACGTCGTTCCAGTCAAAAACTGGTAATCTACTGCGCATTTCTCAAGAGCGCATACGTTCACGTCACTTTTCGTTCAGAATCCATGTTCCATCCTCCCATAACCCTACAGAGAAAATTTTTATTGATTTTAATGACAAAATATCATTACTGCTAAGTGAATTCCCTTAGTAATCTAAGCCCATCCCATTTGTTGCACTCGCCTAAATTGTATGAGTTCTTAGCGTAGGATAATTCAATTTCCATGTAGTTTCGTAGCAGCAACTCGTAAGAGTGGTACTACACTTTACACAGGGTCGTGTGGGATTTCTGCATTTTCAGCACACAGCTGCAGTCGTTGTCCTCGACTAGAACTTTATATTCGCCGCGCATTTTTAGCCGTTTTCCACAGTTGTCGATCCAATTTCCTCTGAGCCAGCGCTGATTGTGCGCGTTGTGACGTCGTTGCTGCACGGATGGCCAGCTATTCCAGCTATTCCCGGATTTTTCCCATGATACACTCGTCCCAGGAACTCGTGGGGAACCCGTCAAATTCAACTGGCTAAATAAAACTCCTTTAATGCTGGACGTGACTGACTTTGTTTGCTTACCTTTGTAGGCTTTTCAGACCGTCGGCCGGGCGTGCTTCAAACTTTATGGCGCCTTGTTGATGTCTGCGAGTCATCGATAGGTTCCATAAACACTGATGGCGTCCAGAAGGCGCACTCTGATCACCTTGACACGGCCCGATTTCTTCGAGACAACCCTGCATTCATGTTTGCTTTCCTGGGAACTTGCTTTGACAACCTCATTTTTTGCAACTTTATGGATCAGTACGTTGCCTGGCTCATTCCTTCTTTAAGCATTAATTACCTTAAACTATATATGACTCATACTATATGCATGATTTATTCCTATGCGATATTACTTATATGTTTCCCTGCACTTTCTTCATTACATGAACCAGTTTTTTCGAGATTTTATTGAAGTTGACTCTCTGAATGGACTTGAACATCGGAGATGCACTTATCACACTACTTTACAAATGTTCATTGAAGAACTATATTATAGAAAATCAAGGGGCTCTCTGCCTAAGGATTCAGATATTGAAGACATACTTAGTCCAATCTTGTGGCATCCATTCTTGAGATCATGTTAAGTCACTAAAATCACATAAACCATAATCCTCAATTCATTCAGGCGTTTGTGTCCACTTTGATTTTAACAAAGTTAAATTGATTCAAAATATTCACAAATCCATAACTTGCCCTACTCAGTAATTCATGTGAAACTGTTTCCATATATGTAGAGCCTTCTTGCCATCAAAATAATCTCCGATGGTGAAGGCTTCCCGCATTAGGCGGCAAAAGATGACACGAAAGTTTTAGAATTCAATTATTATAGTTAGAACCGTAAGATGAATTTCATGCGTTGCTAAGTATTTCTCCATTGTTTTGGTCTTGAGCGAATAATAAGCTCAATGAGTAACTGTACTCTTCTCACAATGTATTGTCTTCTAATTTTCATTTTCTACTAGTACAACAAATTCCACTCCAGTTGGTTGTTCTACTTTTAGCTAGTGGAGAGCTCAATCCTCCATAGTTAGAAATTAGAGAACTTTTCACAGCTGTGTCCTTCTTTCGAAGGACAAAACTGCAAAATTGCTTTCAGTTATGTAGCCATACTAATGTACGTACTTCGCGGATTTCGAAGAAGTGTTCAGTCTTATCGGAAAATGGGTAGACGACTGGAAAGTATTTTCGCGCCTTCGCTGTCGATTTTACGATCACATTTAATGATGCGAACACTAGTGCGCTAGAAAAGGTCGATCAATATAATGAAAGCTTAGCATTGAAGAGGTGGTTATTCACAGTAGAGCCATTTGAAAAATTTATTTTTCATTTTAATGGAATTTTATTCAACTGTAATCTAAAATGAGTGTAGAGACAAAATTCATGAAATACTAGACGGTGTACCCGGCTTCGCTCGGGCGTTCAATTTCTCCCGGCCTTTCAAAGCCGACGCCAACACTTTTTGAACCGAAAAATCTTTCCAAAATGTTCATCATTTGGTGATCGGCTTAAGCGACCCTTCTTCATTCCGTCCCTTTCCTTCAAAAAAAAATGTAGTGAAGTTGCTTGCTTAGTGAATAAATTCTCCTAAAACGCTTGGCTCCTCCACGTTCAGCGTTTCGGAAAACCCCAGAAGGCACGTTTTTACCGACCCGTGTGCAAGAATTCCGAAAAATCAGTAAAACAGATAAATCGATATTTCGGTCAAAACGGTTGTCATATTCGTGTTCAGCGCACTGAGGTACCCCAGTAGACATGTTTTTACCATCCCGTGGGCAAGAATGGCAAAGAATCATTAAAATCAATAAATCGATATTGCGCCCAAAATAGTTGCCATATCTGTATTCAGCGTATTGAGGTACCCCAGTAGACATGTCTTCACCACCCCATGGGCAAGAATAGCTCAAAATCAATAAAATCGATAAATCGATAACTTGGCGCAAAACGGTTGTCATATTCGTGTTCAGCGTATTGAGGAACCCTAATAGGCATGTTCTCGCCAGTCACTGGGCAAAAATAGCGCAAAATCGATAAAATCGATATAATCAATAAACCAATCGATAATCCCAGGTGCAATGTAGACTATAACCTCCGCCGGCCCGTGGAGAGTCTACATGCAAAATTTGTTCCAAATCGGTTGATGCTGCGCGATTTCTATTCGCAACATACAAACGTACAAACATACATACACACAAACACACAAACATACAAACACACAAACTTTCACTTTTATATATACAGATAACCGTCCATCATTGACAGCGGCCAACTGCAGGCCCAAATTATCCACAGATCCAATGCATCATTGGGACTACCCATGATAAACGCATCAAAGTACCCGATCTACCCTTTCCAGACATCCAACAACAATATGTGTGCCAAGGTGTGACATTGTTTATGCCCAGCTCCAAACGATGAGAATCACATCCATAGATATAAAATTTATCATTCTTCCGATTATGCATTGGGAACCAGAAGAACTACAATTTTGGTCAAGTAAACTCAGAAAAACAGTACCATTTTGCTCAAGTAATCTTATCTACCTTAAGACGAGGAGGAAAATGACTATTCTTCCAGAATTGCATATGCATCATTGTGAGGAAGAGTGTCCCCATACCCATGTGCATGGACAGGTAAAGAGTAACTCTTCTATGTCAGCATTTTTACTCTATTACTTTTCACATACATATTTTTTTACATTCTCAGTGATGCATCCTGGTCGTCCTAGAAGAGGATCGAAACCAGCTATTCCTTGCTACCATTTACTTTTCTGGTGGTCGAAATAATTTGCGATCAGATTGGTCTCGTCATGGCAGCTTCGAGCTGCATTTTCATTATTTTGTTGTTATTGTTTACTCTTCAATTAAATTCGATTCTTTCTTTACATAGAGAAATTATTTACAAATCTCCCTGTAATTCGGGCTACACATCTGCCAATCCCACTTCGCATGCATAAAAAAATTCTTTTTGCCCTTTCCGTTGTGCTCAGATCCACATGCGCCCTGAGTTCATCTGTCTGTATGTGCAGTCGCATCCCACCACTGACTTCTTCTGGTGGCCTTTTCCCCAGCAGCGACCGCATTTTTTTCTTACTATCCAATGCGGTATGCTATACGACCTTGCCGAGCCGTCGCGTGAATACCTTTGTGAGGCAGAAAACGATCTGTTTGTCGAGATAGCCGGCCATTTCACTTCGACATTTTCTATATGATACTTAGTGGAGCTATGTAGTTGCCTTCTGCGAAGTGACATAGTTGCTGTAGCTGAAATGCGCACGCATAGGTGATAACACGGCCATGATTCGCTTCGCTGCATATCATTTACGAAGGCGATATGGATCTCTCCTAATTTGGATAGATGGCGCCGGCTGACCTAGAACCCATTTTCGTTCCTCCCTCAATCGTGGGTGATTTTTCTCCAATGAATGTTCACCTTGATTGTCAGCAAATTTATCGCAGACATCCAGAACGAACGGTTTTGTTTACCAGAAGAATTTAGCCGAGCTTCTTTCATTCCACATGGCGCAGTCCTTCATCCTTCTACTTAAAGTACTTAGGACTTGAGTGGCTCACCGGTTCTCCCTTTCAAAAGAACTCAATTGCCTTTTCGAACCTCATTCATCGAGGATCTCCATTTGTTTGCTCTGATTAACAAGATGTAACGTTGTAGATTCATTTTATAAGTTGAACTTCTGCACTTCTGCACTCACAGTGCTCCAGTCACCTCTTTTCATGTACAGTCTCATAGTTCATAGAGGTGTGCTACATTGTCTGCAATTACGACCTCATCACTGTGTCCGCCAACTGATCTAATTTTTACCTTTTTGATATGTGTATGGTGTGATTCCTTCTATTTTGTTGTTTTCCTACTGCCTTCTACTGGAATATCCTTCCAAACACATCCTGCTGCGTCCTCCCATCGATGGAACCAGTGAGGTCGCAATTGCAGACAAAGTCACTTCACCGGCCATCCTCGAGCGAACAAACTATACCATCCTTTACAAGATGCAAGAAACGAAAACTAGCGACAGATCCTGAATTAAAATGCAGAGTTACTTCAGAAACCCTTAACAATTAACTACTTTCTTCGAAAAAGTAATTTTTTTACGTCCTTGCTATTGATGAACCAAGGACGAGTTTGGATTTTCACATACATGACCTTTCTGAGAACTCGATGAATTTTTTAAAATTTAAAACAATAAGAATAATAAAATAATTTCGAAAAATTCAAATAATTTTTGCCAGTTGGCAGGGCCCACCTCTCCCCCCTATGTAGACTCAACTTTCTTTCTCTTCTTCCTTCTCTCTCTCTCTTTCTCTCTCGCTTTCCTCACTTCTGGCTTCTAGTGCATTTCTCATTAATCCTAAGACAAAAACGGGAAAAACTTCTAGGCGTGTGGTTGCTTTTTTCCAACTAGCACGTTATATCTTCCCTTTCTCCTAACCATGCCAGCACCAGTTCCATCATTCTGTGACAGTTGCGATTCGTTAGAGTGGAACGATTGCCAGGAATAGCTGGACGGCAACATTTCTTTCAGATGTGGAGTGTAAGCTTTACGGCAACTTTAGTAATGTACAGGGTATTAGAAAAACATGAAAAAAAACCATGGTGTTGGGAAATACTCCTTAGTGAAAGTCTTCACTACGATATTAGAACGTTTGTGTCAAATACTCATACTGATCCGAAAGTCCAGCGGTTGATAATTTGATTATTCCAAGCCCAAACACTCGATCGGTCAAAGATTAGAACTGTTCGAAGAGTCGAATAATTCAAATGTTCGAGGAATTCGGAAAAAAATCCCTCCATCCATTTGAAAAGTTCTGGAGTTTGAATAGTTTGAGAAGCTCGCAAGTGAGAAAAACTCAATGTACTTGATTATTCAAATATTCGTTACAGTGATTTTGATGCCAGAGTGATCTCCACATGCGATCAGCTTTCGATGTATTAAAACTGTACATGGTACTGACTGTGATGCCAGAAATACTAATTCAGCTGTTATTTTTATTGTTAAGCAGTTTTTGTGCTGCAAGACGAATTACCCGGTAGCATGCAGTGCATAAAGCTGATGTTGAAAAATCGTGTTTCGCTAGTCCGTCCGATATTTCAGGTTGTAATAAGTAAGGCGCAGAATCACTGGATCTTATCAATCATAGGAAAAAACGATAGCGTTTCTCCCCACTCCAGAAATTCCGTCGCTTGTTTTCATGTGTTGTATTCTCACCTTTACTTTCCTTTTTTACGCAAACAGCGATCGTAGCTATGACCGTCCCTGAGCTGCATTTATACTCCACGTGAAATATAGCACGTGCGTCGCCGTAATTCAGGCCACTTCGACATTGATATGTATTGATTATCGGTGACTGGTGCCACGACGACGCCAGCCGTGTCCCTCCCCAAAATCGATAGGTATCGAAATGTCTCAAAAAATGTCGCACAGGTGACACCGACGCAAGGTGGTATACTTCGGTGTTGAGTATAGTGGTAGCCTTGAAATACCTCTGAGGCAAAGATATTGTCAGGGAAGCATTTCCACTCCATGCTTATGTCGCATTGCCCCCACATCAAACGCGTGAATAGCCCAGCTAAGATCTTGCTTGTTTGCCTGAGTGTTATAGTGAGCGTCGATGGACTCTGATAACTGTGCAGCACGAACGCAGCCCGAACGGCGTATGGTTCGAGAAGAAACACTAGCAGCAACGCTTCCCAGTTGCTGCCATCCTCCCCCCTCCCCCCTCCATTACTACTCAAGCTTTCATCCCTTTAGCAGCAATTGCTGAGGGACGGCAGCAATTGAGGGGAGGATCGCAGCAAGTGGCCATCGTTGCTGCTAGGGTTTCTACTTGAACAGTTACGCCGTTTGGTCTGCGTTCGTCCTGCACAGTTGTCAAAGGAGCTGACGAATCTGCAGACTCGAGCGCCCATAGTAGCGCTATCAGGCCGTGAGCTTGCATAGCTTCGTCGCGCTGCTACAATAGATAACTGTAGTCTCATATTTAGTGTTTTTTTTGTGGTTAAATTATCAAAGGGCACTACACATTTCCGTGACTAGCGACTACCGCAGGGCGAGACAGCCATTCTATCGTGCGGCACGGTCGCAATGCTGTGAACGCTCGAGTCCACAAGTTCGTCACCTCCACCGTAGCTCACTGTAGATCGGCTTTTTTGATATTCCGGTTAACGATTGTTTCTCAACGTGAAACAACATGAAATCTCCGCATAATCCATGTATGTATGCCCAGACAGCTCCCATTTATCCAAATCTGTGCATTGCTGAGTCTATCGGCAGACAAGCATGCACTTCTGCACACTGAAAGGTTAATACAAGATGAGGTTCCCTGCACGTGCTTAACGATTAGCTTTGCTTTTTCTAGTGAAGATTAGCAAGTCACATGTTTTAATTAGTTCGCAGGGGCATGCAGTGCACCACAGCTTTTCCTGCCTGGTCGACTTTTTATGATCCCTTCCTAACTTGTGTTTTGTTCGTTTTACTGGGTATTTCCTCTGCAAATGGCCGGTAGCTCACATTAATCACTTCTGCAGAGTAGTATCAGTAGCCTCCATTAATCATCAATGCTGAGCACATTTTTCCGTGAACACACTGTTCTGACGTGGGCAGGCGATAACCCGCGTTAGCCTAAGCGTTTTTGAGCTGGTTGGGGGGGGGGGGGTCAAACGTAGACTGTGGGGATCCTAATGACGTTAGCAAAATTTTGGCTATGCTCTTTTTATGATCGCGTCTTTTCTAGAACGAGCGACGAGAACACCTAAGAGTGTTGAAAGCACACAGACAGAGAGAAATTTGATAACACTGCAGGTGCCCTAGCGGCAAGGTTAACAAAGTAATATGTTTCCAAATTAGCTACAAGCAGAATAAATAATCTTAGGGTAATGTCGACTTCAAGGTCTCCGTCATTTCAAGTAGTGAGTGCAGTTACAGAACAAGCACTTAACTCGACGCAAAACCGTGAAAAATCGGTACTGTACTGAAGCGGGCGTGGATCTAGGGCGAAAAAGTGGTGTGTTGAACCACCAATTCAGTGGTCGTCCAATACAATAACTCTGAAAAGTTATTTATCGGAAATGTGACGAAGGAGTGCTCCGTTGGTGGGTGCATTTTCTTCTTTTTTAACCTATATTTCGCCTTTCGTTATGAGGTTGGGCGGCGTCTTCGAATTTCTGGTAATTTAACGGAAGACAGTGATTTTTATCTACTTGCTCATTGTTTTGTATATGAAGCGAATTAGAAGTAAATTATGTTATTACTTTTGCCATATTTTATTATCCACAGCCTATTTCAAAAGTACAATGTGCGCCCGTGAAACGTGAAAATAGCTGAGTATTTGTGCATAAATCGGTGAATCGGACATCCCCGCGCTATACGCAGGACACTTCAGAATTGTCATCACGACTTGTCGTAATGACACGCATTACCACTGTTGCATTAGTGTTTAGGCTTGCGCTAACTTCTCTTATGGTATTTTCATCGGATCGCAGGTACACAATATCTTCTTCTTTCTCTATTTTCTCTCGGACTATTTCCTGTGGTGGAACGCATTATATGTAGAAGATTTATAGTAGACTATCAATCTTTCCCGCCTACCTATTCGAGCACTACATACTTTCCTACCTTCTCCGCTTCTCTCATTTCTTTCCAGCTATCATACTTGTTGGAACAGGCCATATCTAGTGAGGACATCGTTTAACGAAATCTAGTCTAGGAATGTTGTGACCAGAGATATGTCGCTGGTAAGTTTTAGGTTGTAAATGTACACAAATCCCACAGAAACTGCTAAAGTTTGGTTCAAAAAAGCAGGTGATTAGCGCCTGAACCGCTCCAGAACATTATCCCGTCAGAGACAGCACTGGAGCAGGCTACAAATGACTAATTACCGGGAACGACGGGCAGCAATTAATTAAATTGACGTCATGAAAACCCTGACCATGCTGCTAAACGTCGAGATAGTGCTTCCCAGAACGTCGCTAACAAAGCGACACAGGTGTCAGGGTGAGTGACAGCTCACCGCGGTCGTCGCCACGAATAGCGCTCGATCCAGGAGCGTGGAACGCGAGCCATGGTCATCGGGACGCTTATCGTAGTTGTAAATCGGTGCTGCTAGTATTAGCCCTGTGGTCGTGTTCGCCCCCCGTAAAACACGGACGGGTAGAGTCACAGTCGGGGTGCTGCGTCTCTTCGAGAAGCACACACTCTGCCGCGGACGACGGGTTTGGCCTCGGCCCGCGCCCCGCCCTCGGTCCGCCCCCCACACCGCTGTGATCATTCGAATCCGCCGAGACGACGAAACTACGAAAACGCCGTTGACCTTGATTCTTACCACAGTCAGTTCGTCACAATATTCAACCATTAATGCATTATTTCACTGCTTTTTGGTTGAGCGGGGGTAAATTTCATTCCCCGGCGAACAAATCCTAGAAAAAAACCCACACATTGCTACTTGGATTGGAACACTTGATGCTAGCTGTTTGTTCGCCCCAGTTTTTTCTTGAACACTCGTTGCATTTTCATCCCTCAGTCTTTTTTCCTCGCACATGCAACTGTGCTAATACAGTACGTGACATCTTTCGTACTCGCGCACGGTTTATTGTTTATTGATTTGATTCTGATCTTGTGTAAACAGTGCAGTGCACGGGTGCTTTTTATGTCCGCATGTCTGCTCATTATCTCGTTTTGAGCAGTGAACACTATTCTTTTGTCATTCATCGTGACTTTATCGAACCTAATACATTTCTACATATATTTTTTTCATTATTTTTACATTTCTACATATGCATTTTTCCATTATATAAAATGATTTTTCCCCTGATGCTGACGTCAGCATTATTGCATGTACTGCTAAAATAAGAAAATAACACTTCGAAGAATATGGTTGATTTTTTTTTCAAACTTTCAATCCTTGTAAAAGGTCATTTTGGCGATTTCACTCCTCTGTCCAGGTTAATTCCGGCTTAACTTTCTGCTAGTCCCTGATGTTCAGAACACCTGATGGATCTTTCAATTTCTAATTTCGTGTGACGCCTACTCTTTCCGTTCAAATTTCGTGTAAATTCCGTTAGTTCTCCTACCGCATTCCTCGCATTTTCTCCGTGAAGCTAGGCGGAAGCCGCTGATGGAGAATCACGGGAAAGGTGTGTCACGGTTCTTTTGTCAGAGCAACGTTATTTTGTACTTTTCGTTTATAGCAAATACTCTTTGATTACATGAGAACTCTGTGGAATTCTCGCAGTGTTTGCAATGAAAGTTCGCAAAAAAAAACGGTATCCTGTCGTTTTTTCCTACATCTTTAATATTTTTCATACACCTTGTTTAGTTTTCTCTTTATTCGTTGATGATCATGTTTGGAATCTGAACCCGTTCGGGTTGAAAGTAACAAAAATAAAAATGAAGAAATAAAATTAATACCTTCAACTCCGTATGAGCATCGACCACATCCTAGAAAAAAGCATTGTTTACAATCATTAGCAAGGGCTGCACATATTACGGGAGATTTGAAGGTATACAAGTCACTATGTGAACATTAATACCCAGTTGTGGGGATTCTAAACACTGTTTTATGTATTGGTGAACTATCTATTCCCGCTTTTCCTCAAATTATTCCTGCTCTTCCTGGGCTAGCGGTTTCCTTCCTCAATCCAGGCATTTTCCTGTCCCACTATCTCTGGTGTTCCTTTGGAAACGCGCTCGTTTTTATTTTTACTGCCATTGATATCATCGGAATGCGCACTAGTGGTGCTTATCCGGCGAGCGGATCAGTTTTGGAGGTTTACAACTGATCGATCGATGTCACACAGATTCCTCCTCCACACATCGAGTCCAAATATCGATTTTTGTTTTGTAGCTATCTATCGATTAGTTGTCGGCGCATTTCTTTCGTGTCGGCCGTGCGAATTATGTGCTGGGGTGGTGGTGTCCGAGAGGAGGGAGGAGGTGATTCATTTTGCTGCTGCTCGATCTGGCCTGATTACCATTTCGTTATACCCACGACGTCTTATGGGGGCTGTAGCTCGCGGGAGCCTTTGATTTTCGGCGCCGTATTTGTCGCACCGGGACATCTCAATTATAAATCACTACCTCGTCTGCTGGGTAGCCCAGTAGCCCAACTTACCGAGTAGCGTTTTTACTGCGTTGCGCCGGCATTGTTCTGCTGCTCGTCGTAGGCGTTCTCACCAACTGCATACTTTTATTAGTCGATATTTCTCCAAAGAACCCGTCTTCTGTTAAATTTTCCGTGAAAACCCGCCCAAAGGTAGCGATTAGTTCAGATTTGCACCCCAGTATTCTCGTTTCTCGCTTTCGCCCTCTCCAACACTCAAGGAACGATTCTACTGCAAATACGCGGAGATGAGATTCGACTTTTTTCTGTGACAAAGTAAACGTTACCTAAGAACGACGATGCGATGACTTAGAGGAGTATTTACATAGTTTCGGAGCGGTAGAGCCTGCGAATTCAGGATTCGTTCAGTGGCTATGATAAGATGACATCTAATAATTGCCCTTTTTCCATCTTTCTTTCCTTAGAGCAATTTTTGAGTTTTCGTGCAGGATCCATACTTTATACACCGTTGTTAGTTTTCGTTTCTTACATCAATCTTATACGAAAACTTTAATATTATCCGATAATTTTCGTTTTGCAGTGGGGTGGTGGAAGCTTATGGGACGTGTTACTAATTTTATTTTTTATTTGTTAATTTCATTTACTCAAGTTCGAGGTTTTAAAGGTATATTTGTTATTTAGTACTAACAAATTAGCGGTTTCCACTTACAGTTAGTTATGCTGACGGTGAACGTATCATGTATGACGGAAGTGAGGAATGAGAAACACCTAGTCGGATTTTCATTCTTTCCTGTGATTTTCATTTTGTTTTTGCCATCATTCTGGTTATTTAATATCCTTTTTTTTGTTCTATGTGAGAAAATATACCCAAACCCCCTCAAAGTGATGAAAGATAGCTACCAGCAACTGGATTTTTTTTTAAATTTCTGGTGTTGCGTGAGAGAAGGCAATTTGTGGAGGTCAGTTCTCTCTTCAGCATGTTGCGATGTAATTATTTTCTCTTCTTGGTCAATCTTTCGCGTATCCTGTATTTATTTATTTTCGTCATTTTAGTGCTTATTTCATAGTCTGTAAGTTTATCTGTTATTTTCGTATGGTCTTTTGCTGTCGGTAATCGCTATTTCCTGAGATAAGATGTAGCATGTTTCGGAAGTTGATTACCTGCACTTTTATCTGCCTTTCTCATCGTCCTCTCTAATCGCCACACATTTTTCCACGTTCTTTATTTCTCTGCCGCTTACAGCTATCTTGCTCGATGAGATGGACTATAACAAGCACATTTGAGCCTATACCTTCTACCTAGTGTTATTTCAGTCTTCCAAGATGAGATTTTGCTAGCTAAGCGGCGCTTACCTATGTACCATCAGCCCAACTAGTATTCCAATCACTTTTTTTGTGTCATTCTTTCCTCTTTCGTAACCATTCGTTATCTTTTTTTCTCTGGCGCCAAAGTTTTCCAAACGTTCCTAAATGGTGACTTGCCCCCGAGTTTCTGTTAAAACACGTTTGGCAAGCTTTCGTGACTCTCGCGCGTTTTTCTAGGCGGCTAGTGAGTGTGAATATGGTATTTGCCAAATATTTACATTGAATGAATGAATGGCCGGATGGATACGGTTTTGTGGAAGTACACATTTAATTTGATTGTTGTTTCGCCTACGTTTCTGTTTGGAAGCTATTATGATTGTATTCTTTTTTTTGTTTTATCCAGTCAGCTGCACCCGTATAACTGACAATGACTGCAATTAGCACTCCGTAGTGTAGCGGATCGTGCCAGTAGTCTATTAGGATACGTTTACATTTCATTTTTCCTTCTTTACCTGTTATTGTTCGTTGAAATACGCCCTATCACACCCTGATTATGATGCCGTACTGCGATTTTTTTCCGTGTATCCATCTATCCCCCTCAACCTGCAAAAGGTTACCGCCTTCCTCATCTCTTTCTTAATAGTGATTTATTCCAGCGATTATTTCTTTTTTGCATTTCCAATTACCCATACATCAAGGTCTCACCGCCGTCGTTTATCGTCACTCTTCTTTCTTGAATGAATTTTCTGCGAAGAATTTTCGTTTTTCCCATTTTTAGGACCATATTTTATTCGAGGTCGGTCGAGGATGTATAGGAGATGAGTAATCGTGATCGGCGACATGTATTATCGAGCAGAGTTGTGCGTGGCGCCGCGCCTAAGGCGCTGGCAAGCGCCTTGGAGCAGACCACCTCCAATTAGCTATTATATTCTATTATTGTTATTGTTATTTATTCCGCCAAACTATGGCTACCACACGGATGAGTGGATAGTTTTCAAGAACAAGCATGTCGATCAGGGCATGCCGTTCGAGAAAATGGTGAGTTAACGAAATTTCTTTAGAAATTATACCGTATTACTTTTCTGTTTGCTAATCGGCTTTATAGTAGCACATGTCAATCTTTATTGCAATGTTGTATTTGTTGTGCACGTGCACTGAGCGCCTGCGTTGGACGTTCGATGTGTAATACTTGCCGCGAGCGGCTTAACCCGGTAATCCAATACTCAAACTAGGTGCTGACCATAGTGGGAAGCTGAAACTTGAATGGGAAGCGTTGCGTAGTGCTTTTGAAGCTGGAACTGAGTGGTTTTGAGAGTTGGAAATTAAATTTTTACCCGCGGGAATTGGAATGGTAAAAAGAATGAAGGATATTGGAAATGTGGTCTATTTCATCGGAAATACATGGAGGCTGAAGTGGGACTTTCTGATGGGTGATTGAGGCAACACATCGAGGACGCGCTGTAGTCTGTTTCGTGCTATAGTTGAGTGTTTATGCATGATCTATTCCTTTTTCGCTCACCAATTTGTGTCCATTTGTTTTTGCACCTTTTCCTCTAATTTCTCTTTAATTTTCCTAGTGAAATGGATTCCTGCTCTTGTTCAACGCCCATTAAATGAGATAAACTAAGGCATATGAATTTACTCTTTTTTATCTTACACACTCATTTTGCTTTGGGTGTAATGGATGTCTTTGCCCTCAAGAACATGGAAAAATGCATCCAATTATTCTGTCTCTCAGTCAGCCACTCATGCTGATGCCGTTAGCTGATTCGCAGTTGCATGGAACTAATTTACTGGCAAGTGCAGATCCTACTGACTAATTGACCCGTGTAGGAATGCAGTTTTTATAGTTAGCTGTAAAAAGTTTGCAGGAAATCGTTGCGAAAATGCTGGGGTTGTGAATAAGTAAACCCATTCTAGTGGTAGGATTGAGATTCAGGGCTAGACTGAATACCGCATGGGATGCGCCATTCTCCAGTGCCAGTCGCCTATTTTTTATGGCAAAATTCGATGTATCAAGCAATGTATCTACCTGCGATTACTTTGTTGCGGGTCTTACTAGGTTATAGGCCGTGTTTGTTCACGGGACTAAACAGATGTACATCAGGTTTTCCTCTTATGAATTAGGTAACCTGGGTCTCCAAGCTTGCTGGATGCTATGGATCCATTCATCTACTTTTCGTTTGCTTTTCCCAAGGAGCACCGATTAAGTGCAGGAATTTATTTATTCCCGTCACATTAAGAAATTTAAATAGTCATTCACTCGTTACAAGCTAAAGCGTGCCCTCCGCAGTTTTTTTTTTTTGGGAACCCCTTTGTTTTACACATTTAATGAGAGTTATCTATAACGTTTATGCGCTTGCGCTTAGGTCCGTAAGAGCTTTACATAGTTTTTTTACACATTCCACATTCGAAAAGTATCGTTCCTTCTATCCATTTAGGTCGTGGATCCATCAAATACACGGTTGTATGTGGCTGGCGTTAATTATCTATACGATTTGCATTCATCGGATCTTTCCGTGCGAGTGGAAGCCGTGACGGGACCGATGGATGATTCGGATCAGTGTAAAGGAGGTAGCAGCTAATCTTCACTGTATTCCTTTTTCGTTTCTACTTGTTTGACGTGCCAGTTATTCTCTACTGTCTTGGGAATCTGTTCCTTGACAATGTTGCCTGATACTGGTTTTCACAGTCGATATGGTGTATCGAGCGTCCGTTTCGTAACTGGTATTTGACCGCTACTCTGCGACCGCTTGCGAGCAGGCGCATGTTTGTTCGTCCAGAAGGTTGTCACTGGGGGTTCATTGTGCCGGTGTTTGACGCAAAATTGCTCACTAAGGAGGTGTTTTCCTGCGATTTTGTTGTGCAGCGCGGTAGTGCGCCCAGTACCTTTCAATTTTCAATTGGTGAACGTGAGATTCGAATGGAGTGGTTGTGTCAAAGCGATTCATGGACTAATTTCTTCGAAAGGTTTTCCTCATAGAGCCTCAGCTGCTCGATGTAGAAAAAAGAGAGGTGGAAAGAACAACGGTGTGAGCGAGTTCCCTAGAACGTTGTGGTCTATTGAGAATACGTTGATGGGCCGCTTTGGTGAAATGTTCTTCAGGAAAGTCCGGATCTTCTATTTTTGTGCTTCCCACGCGGACCTGGTTCACCATGAAGGAAGAAGAAAGTTGCCATATATGGACGGGCTTTATGTGGAACCTTTGGTTGAGATAATAGAAGTTAAAACAAATGGCTTCTATGCTGAAATTAGCTAGCACATTGGGGCCTTGGTCCTCATATTGCAAAGATTCGGGCAGCTTTTAAAGTGGTTGGTTGTGTCACCCCTCTTCATTTTCTTTCATTTCTACGACCTCTCTTTTTGGAGCTTCGTCAATCTGTTGATTTTCTTCTCTTTTTTGCAGTTTGTTCCATTAATAATTGTGTGGGCAAACTGCACAGCTCTGTTCTTTCCTTTTTTACACGAGAGTTGACGTGCTGAATTATATTGCTATGATCGACATAATTCAGCGTAACAGTGCGCATCATTTCGGATTCATCCACCTGTCAAGCGTCCCACGCTACACAGTGTATCCTTGAGCGCGAGCCCGTTTCGTTGAGGTCTCCTGCTGTGTGTGAAGAGACTATTCACACCCTCTCTTCTTCACACACGCAGACGAGTGCCAAACCATCGGCCCTTCTGGATTAGCGTCCCCTTGAAATCCCGACTAAACCGCTTTGGAAAAGAGCGACCCCATGCGGGGTTGTGTCCGGGTGTGGTTCAGAAGGGTTCAAGTGCTTTGAACAATGATGTCAATCGAGAACACAGGACTCTTAGAGAAATTCACTTTGAGGACAGATGCTGAGCAATCTTAAAATATGGCTTGGACAACGAAAGCAAGCTTTTCGAGGTAGATCGGGGAGCGAAGAAGAGATGAGTGGGACTAATAAATTTGCAAATGACACATTTAATGCGTTTTAACTGATGACATTGGTTGCAACTGCATTTTTACACTGCATTTCTAAACTGATAAAAAGTTTGTATTATCCAACCGGATTAACTGCTGAATGAGTGGAGGTTTTAACAAAAACACAAAGCGCGCGGTTGGTTCCAGTCGAAGGTGTCAAATTAACGCGTTTGTGTAGCGTGATTTCTTAACATTCCTGACATCCTTCCTGCTACTTTTCAAGATACTTTGGATTTGTCCCAAGGAAACTTTTGGGAAAGGTTGAGACTCGGATAAGTCTGTGATGCACACTCGCTTTAAAGGTTCACCACGGAACTAAAGAGTAGTTTATTGTAGTAATCCTCTTTGATTTGCTGAAAAAATCTTTTTATGCCAGAGTAGGTGTATTTATAATGCCCATCAATCTTAGGATCACTTTTGTTTTTTCTTTCTTTCTTTTGAAATTTCCTTTTTTCTTACATCCTACTGATTTCGTAGACGCTAGCTGAAAGTAATTTAATGATTGTCAACTCACTGCGCAAGCTGTTCTCTATGCAAATTGGTCTACGTGTTACAGCTGGGAAATTGGCACTAATCTAGTGTAGGAACGAAATCGGCCGCGTTTTTGCGCACCTCGCTTTTAAACGTTTGGGCACTCATGTGTCTGGGTAGATACGGCATTCAACTTTGTTTCCTTGAACGGAATAGATGGAAAGATACCTTGGTGAAATGCTGTTCAAAATTGACTTGAGTAGTGGTAAGTTATGCGGTGATTAGGTCAAGCGGCACCCTCTTATACGTGTTTACTTATTGTCGGGTGGTTATGAATGAGGTTAATTCGTTGGCGAAGTGCGAGGAGGGGTATTGAGGTGAAATTCCGCGGCGATCGTGTGGCACATTTGACCATTCATGGGCATCGAATATGCGAATTCACCAAGGAATAGGGCCGAGTGCGAAGAGGCCCCGCATCCAGCGGCTCACACCTCTGAAGAGGCTCTAATTATCGTTCATAGCGCTCTCAGGGAGAGTTCATTCATCATCAGTGTGGAACAATAACGAGGTGTTGCAGCCAATGGATTGTTTTGGTGAAGAGCAATCATGACCACCTTGACCCTATGTGCATAAATTGTGAGAATGAACGGAGCGCGGTGGTTTGTTAATTAGCTTGTTGCACGGGAGATTTGCTAGAGGTGGCCATGGCGGGGACTGTTCTTAATTGCATGTGCTTTGCCGGAGAACGCGTGAAAAGGGGTATTTGGGGTATATTTTTTTGTCCTACTAGCTGGAATGTGCTGAATTGAATTCTGTGCTGAAAGTGGGTGGGATGGATCTAGGATTTTTGGCACCCATGGAATGGTTTATGGTGTTGTGAGCCATTTTCTTGGTAATCTGCTATGAGCTGTAACGCTCTGGTCACAAATGAGGCTACATGAATCATTGGGATTATCCAAGGTAACCGTGTTAACACACTCCAAATTTGCCCATAACTAACACTGCCGTCAATACGTTGTACTGGATAATCCCAAATAGTTTGATTAATCCAAGCCTTTGATTGTACATTTTGTTTGCGAATGTAGAAAAAACTGTAGAATGATGGCATTAGCTTTCACTCAAGTCAAGCCGTATTTTAGGTGCGGCCAATTCAATCATTTCCTCCCATCCACTTGTTAGATGAGTTGAGCATGTTGTTCACGTTGACTTTCACCTTCAAGGCCTATGTCGGCTGTGGTCTAAAAAATTCCACTTGAATGTATCTCTAATCTGCAGAATTTTATTCATGATAATAATCCTTTCCTTTTGGTTTGAAACTTGTGGAAGCCCAATCATTGCTTTCTTTTGCTAGGTGGATAGCATCTGTACCAGGTATTATAATAACTCTCGTATGAACCAAATGACCTCAATAACTCTCAGCGGCGCTTTGTTGTCTATCGATGAGGTAATAACGACCGCCTATTACTTGTCGTTACGGCATGAGCAGGTGTTTGACAATGTTTCATGAAATTTGTGGGGTCGCAGCGTCTCACGTGTTGCGCCGCCACTAGCGGCAAACCTGGTGGACACCGCGGAGTGTGTCTGTATTCACCGAACAACATCTGGTGCTAATTATAGACGTGTGATTGCGGATATCGATCCATGCGATGTGGGTAGTGTGTGGCGAAGTTTTTATGGGGTTGAATGAGATCGGGCGCGTAGCTTGGCGAGGAGTGCGATGCACTGTGGGTAGGAAGTGAACTTCAGTTCTGGAGCTGGGATTTGTGTAACTGCTGCTGAAGCGAGCTTCTTTTGTACAAAATCATTTCGTTGAAGTTTTCCCAAAGGAAGCAATTTAAATTGTTGCGAAAAGCAGCGACAGCTGCCACTGAGTCAAACATCAGTTGATTGATTAGACCGATTTTGAACTTTGATAGGGCAACTTGGGAAGTGTGGCCGAAAGGCGAGGTCAACTATCGTTGGAATTTGTCTGTTATAGACGGAGGAAAAGAAATTCGAAGGCCTTTCAGGTTTTTGATGCGAAAAGATGAAATCTTCAGGAAGTCAAGGGATGTGTGGTTATACAGGTCTTTTGAATGATTGCGAGGTTTGGAAAGTCACTTAGTATTGTCACTGAATAACCATCTGTTAGCAAATGTGTTTTTAACGAAATATGCATGTCATTTTGGAGAGGAATAGGGATATGGAGACAATGAGTTTTCTTTTGTTATTGCTTGATGACTTTCGAACTCTATTTCGTTGTTTTCCCACTAAGATATGTTATTTTTTGGATTTTGTTACTGTGTGAACTAAGATTCTTCCAAATTCTAAGCAGGAGATATTAATCTCTGGAGTTGCTTTTCATGAGACTTTTACCACGCTAATCAACGATGGTTAGCTTGACTTGTTATTCTGTAGGCTACACCTAGGTCCTGAAACTGGATTTTTATCTGGTTTCGCTTGGCTATCCGTTTATGAAGTTTAGCCATGGATAAAAAACTATAGGAGTCACAAAAGTCTCCAATGATAAATGTTGACTGCAGATACTTGAGGACGGCATTCCCAACGATTGTCAATGGGAAATGAGGGGGTAGGTGTGCTGTGATAATTTTATCAAATTTGCGAGTCTTTCGATGTTTACACTTTGGTAAGGAACCTATCAATCTACTGAATTCCATTCTTCAGTTCATCAAATTTGGAATTCCATGACCTTTTTGAGATACAATTCTTTTCTGTGAATGCATTATCAGTAAAATCAGTTTTGGAATTTGTTTTTTGCTCGTTACTGTAATGATATTTTATCGTGTGCACTCTTTTACTGTAATAATTGATTTGAGATGATTTCAATACCTTTATCAGTGTTTTACTATTACACTCTTATCAAAGCGCATGACAGTTTCAGGGTTAATGTCAGGTTTTCAGCAATTGTCACAATAGAGCAATCTCCTCGGGGAATTAGTCATTAATTATTCGTTCAATGGTGCAAATAAGCCGATCAATAGTGCTGTGGAGTGCGTAGGACGTTATTTCATTGCTGGTCATCGCAGCAGTGTGTGATGTTGGGACCTGATAATGTTGCGAACAGTGTGATGATCTTGTTAGAACGAGGGCCACGCGCGCTATTGTTGTGTAATAATGGTCATTGGTAGAGGCTGTTTTAACTAGGTTAGCTAGCTTCCGCGGCACCACTGCACTTCCGGTGAATAAGCTGGGGGTGGATGAGGGAGCGATGGGGTCAGGAACTTTGTGTGGGTATTTAAGAGACTGTAAAGAGCAACTTGTTTTTTCAAAGCCTGGTCATAGGAGAGAATATGAGGTCCTAGGCCGGGATGTCCCGTTCTGCCATATTTCGCATGGAAAACTTATTTTTGACCTTTTTTTTGCTTTTTTTATGGTCCACAAAGGTCAATACTACTACCGCAACATAACGAAATCATCTTCCATCCTATTAAGTCCTGATAGTCTTAGTCAAGTCTAGTTAAATGGTTAGTTGAAGTGTTTTATTCATTGCATTTAGCAGAGTAGATCTCATACGCCGCACTTTGTCCGTTTTGAATATGAGATATCCGGAAAATTCTCTACGTTTACGGAATAAGGTTACCGCACACTCAATTATAGAGGAAAAACTGCCATCATTATAAAAAGTTAAGTATAATATCGGGATAATCGAACGAAGCCAATTCTTTCCACCTAGTAGTTCCTTTTTGAAAAAGGCTTTCTGAAGACTTCAATTTTATGAACATTTGAGTGCTTCCATGTGTTCATATCCTTGAGGTTGCTGCGAATTAGCAGAAATTGAGCGAAGAAGTGGCCCTTGAATTTCTTGTTGAGCAATATTAAAAGGTGGGGATTCGTGAATCAATTTCTAAAGGAAGTTCTGTTGCGATCCAATTCTACATGCTTAAAAACTAATCGAACAGATGAGATTAGTGCTATCCAACAACGAACGCACCGTTTGATAATCAGGTTCTGTGTTCCAAAAAGGGGATGTTGACCTAGTCACGACAAGATATCAATTAGTTTTTTTTTCAATCAGACGACGATTTGTCCTGGCTGGAAATCGCTAGGGGGATGTAATACATATTTATTTGCTATCAAGGTGAAAATTACGATAGTTCATTGGATAACTTCAATTTCTTATTCAATAGGAGTTTATAAGATGTTCTTAACCATTTGGAACGCTCTAAAAATGCGTTTGATCAAAGCTGGACAACGCTGAATTCTTCCCGTGAACTCACATAGCCGCCTTGTGCTTCTCGTCTCAGGCAGATTAGTAACAGCTGTTTTGATCCGGATTATCGCACAGTACAAAACAGAAGCTATTTGCAAGGAGGTCCATTAGTTTGGTCGTTTGTTTATTCGCCAGATGTTGGCGAACGTTGACTGTGGAATTGATGGGGGTTGATCGCATCCGGCTTCTTTGATGTCATTCATGCTTGGTTTTTCCAGGAATTCCTCGTAAAGCTAGGATTAGTTGGACAGGGCATTTCATTTCTTTGAATTATCGCCACGGCTGCGCTGTGTCAACTTTTTTTCCTGGGCGCCTTGAGGCAGACAAGCGTCTGAAGCTCTGTGTTTGATTTAGAATAAGTCTATTGTTAGCTCAGGGCGTTACCAAGTGGGAATACTTTGTGCTTTTTGCCAACTCCTGCGGTAGACTCTTGTAATCGCTACTGGTTACTTTGGGTTGGTGATGGTGAAGTACAGTTTTCTTTTTCTTACAGCGAGTGCTTCGTGCTTATGTTTTCGTGCTATTTCGCTGGGAGTGGTCACACTTGCGACGGCGCTGCAAATCTGGTGGGAAAGAGCGCATCAATGATAAGAAATTACTGCAGTAAACAGTCAGTAAAGGGATAGAATGAGTAATCTACGCACTGTCTGTGCTATGCTGAACTATCTATGCGCCACGTAAATCTCCTACGGTAATGAGTCATTCAGTAGTGCAAGAAAAAACCTGATCAACTTGTTGGAGATTATCGTCGTACTCTGAGGAACATCTCCTGATTGGGGTAAGTCCGTGTCAAAATATACTTTAAGGCGTTTGTTCCTAGTGAAATAATGAAATGTTAGGTTGTTCGAGAGGATTTGGTATTTCTGAACGCCCTGCTAAGGCACTTTGCTCTCGGTTCTTCTAGAGTGAACGAAATTGTCAAGTGAAATGTAATGGATTACAGTTCTTCTATCATTATTTAGTGCTATTATTTGTTCCTAATGAAATATTTACACCTAAAACGCTCGTCCATTCCTCAAAACCGATAATCAGAAACATGCTCGGGAGTATTCGCTAATTCCACTACAGATGATTACACAAAGAACCCAGGTTTAATGCAAGTTAAAAAAATGTACGAGAACCATTATTCAAGGTATTTGTTATAGTAAGGTGTTTAGGTTTATTAAACTATGTTGCTGACAGCCGATCTGGCATCACATCACGACCTCGAAATGCTAAAGCAGAAGCTCCCGAACTTCCTCTCGCGGCGTCTAATTTTTTTTAAAGACGTAAATGCAAAAAGCTTACCAAGCGGAAAATTTTGCAAGGAAAAAAACAGCAGGAAAAGAGGGATTTTTTTTAACGTTTCATTTTTTATCCATTCCGGAAATTTTCCGGGCAGCCTAATATTGTGGAATGCTATCAGTTAGCAAGCTGTTTGCTGTTTTAACATCGGAGTGCAATTCTATCCATGGATAGTTTTATCTGGATTTAAATGTCTGGACACGGTTCCAAAACATGCCGAAATTTTTGCCTTTCACTTGAAGCTGCTTTTGAGTAATTTTGACAAGTAGGTTGGTAGTTACGGTTCTACAGTTGCTCACTCATCTCTGATGTAGTATATATTTTGCTGGAACCGCTAACTTGCTAAAGGTGCTGTTCTTGAAGATTCAACCATTTTTTCATGACTTACGATGCCCTTACAAGACTCCTCTTGAATGGTGTCAGCTCATTTGTCTGAAACTCATCTCGTAGCTGAAACCGAACCACCGCAGAGTGCATGGCATTTTGGACAGGCAATCCGTCATCACACATTGATGGATTTGTCTGACGCGCACTAATTCCTGGTGTTTTCGCGTCGTCATTGAGTATGACGACGACGACGACGACGTAGCTTCCTTTTTTCTGTCAGGATGAGTAGCATTCGCTGGGAGCCGAGGTCATACGAACTAGTTGGTTGTTGAAAAGGAACGCGCGTAATGCTTGGACTATTTATTATGAATCGCGCGCTTTGGAAGATAAGTTTACAGAGTTGCAGGGGGAACCGGTTCTTTGTTGGAGTTCTGGCAATGTGATTCGGCGTGAGAAGAGTTGTTAGGGGTTTATTTACTGGTTCTGTATTAAGCATCACTCAAGAAGCATGCGAAAGTTGTTCCGAAGCATTGAAAAGTTGTGACAGCCTCAATTTTAGTGGCATCCATTAGGCAGAAACATTCCCGTTGTTCTGCGCGAAGATTCCAAGCATTGCTGCAGGAGCAGGTCTTTGAAAGGTTGTTGTGTCGATGTGGTCGGTTTTCAAATCAGAAAATAGGAAGCTTGAGCCCATAATGACCTGTAACTAGCAGTTGTAAATCAAATGTTACATGGATATATTCTATTGTTCAACAAGAATTTGCGTACAGAAAGGCTTCAATTCGGATTATTTGGTTTCCGAAGGCGCAGGGCATAACTGTCATCTGCAGAGCTCTGCAGAAAATGTGTGAAATGTGTATTTAGCTGGCCAAAATTTTCCCGTTGACCCCTACTTTTTTATATGTTTGAATTGGTAATTGGAACAAAACCAATCTGCAAAAAATCTGCTCACCAAGAACTCGTCACAAAATCAAGTGAAAAACAATGGAAATGTGCGCACCACGGGTTAATCTGAACCTTACAAGGGAAATACACAAAACTAAGCTTTTAGTTCAAAACAAGACCACGCCCTGTTTGCATCACTGAGATTACCTAGGGTAAACATGTTGACGTGCGTGTTAAAGGCAGCAGGAGCTGAAATTCTCGCCTCTGAGCTGAGCTGTGGGTGGTGAAGTACAGACTCGGCACATCATAAATGTGAAACGAACACAGACAGTGATGGCTTACCTGCAGAGAAAACGGAACATTCGACGCGAACACGCCTGGCGCGGACGAGTTTTCCCCGGCGCGAAAGCCACTGCGGCGCGTGGTTTTGGCCGAGTCCCGCCATGAAACCCTGTGAATTGAATGCATTTCGTTTTCCCTTTGCGCCAAACCACGCACCGCAATGGCTTTTGCGTCGGGGAAAACTCGTCCGCGCGCGAACACGGCCAGGCGTGTTCGCGACGAATGTTCCATTTTCTCTGCAGGTAAGCCATAATTGTCTGTGTTCGTTTCACATTTATGATGTGCTGAGTCTGTACTTCACCACCCACAGCTCAGCTCGGAGTCGAGGATTTCAGCTCCTGCTGCCGTTAACGATTAGTAGATTTGTGGGGTGTTAGCATGTCTACTCTAAATGATCTCAACTATGCACGTGACCTCAATGGTTAGGATACCTGGGTAACTTGGGCAGCAGGTTGTACTCAAAATCTGCTAAATCGTCTCCAGAACCTCGAAACACCAAGTCGATAGCGGTCTTCTACCTTGCTGCTACATATATGTGGCTGGATGGCTGAGTGGATACCACTGCAAAGCCGTAGACGAGAATCCGAAGGTTAGGAATCGAAGAATTTTAACTCCTAAACCTCTGCCTACGACTCCGATGTACTATAACTACAGTTATAGCAGCTCTGATAACAAGCTGCGCGGCCCGCGTAATGCGTCGAATAGAAACTCTAGCAGCAATTGCCCCCAGTTGCTGCCATCCTCCCCTCAATTGCTGTCATCCCTCTGCAACTGCTGCTAAAGGGACAAAAGCTCGCGCAGCAATCAAGGGGAGGATGACAGCAACTTTGAACCGTTGCTGCTAGGGTTTCTACTTGAATCACTACGCCGTTCGGGCTGCATTCATGCTGCACATTTATCAGAGAATGCAGAGCAACAGGAATTCAGTAGGAAATCTTCGGCGTGATATTTTCAGCTTTTGGAGACCAATTCTTGCTTGGATTATTTCTACAACTTGTGTATAATGTTGGACAAGCCTCCTAACCATATAGGTGTTGTTTTGAACTAGCATCCTAACCTTCCACTTCCTTTGTATTTCCCTTTCTTATATTGGGATCACAAAACGATAACAGTTTATCGAACATACAGTTATACAACCTGACGCGCGCACTATTAAGAGTGTATCTGTTGTTACCTTGCACAGAACCGTATCGTCGTTATATGTGCCATTGAACGATCTTCCCAACATGCGATAATCGCCGGTCATTGATATTCATCGATACCGCCTTTTTTCGGCGGTGTCGGTGTCGATGTCGCCGAATGTCGCACGCTCAATTAGCGTCGGTGGCTAGCCAGTGTGCCGACATAGAGGTCTCGAGTGGGAGATTAGAGAACGAAGAGAAGGGGATTTGTTTGAGATTACTCGAATCGCAGGCGGCCCACTGCCACTTGTACGAGGTGGTGGAGGTGGCGAGGTCAGCACGATCCGGGAGAGTGTGCGACAGCTGAGTAGAGCGGCGCGGGTCCATGTGTGTGGGTCAATGCACACTGACAAAGTCGTCTGCTTGGTCAGTGCCGAGCGGATATATGACAGCTTTTGATTGTTTTGAGTGATGCGAAAGGTGTAGACGGGGGCTTGGCTATAGGTTATGTGCATAGAGGGGGAGGTAGGGTTGGGGTGGTGAGGGCAGGGTGATGCTACGAAGGATTTGTCCTTCCGCTTCTCAAGAACATTAACAGAGGAGCAGTTTAGAGTTGGAATGTTGTGTAAACGTCACGCTTCACATCTGCAGAGATTTCCTCGAGAGATAATTTAAGAGGATCCATTGTCCATAATTGCCATGTGTTTATCTGTAGAGGAATGCAGAAGCACGGTTTCCATTCGCAGGAGCAATCGGAAGGGGGGGGGGGCATAGCTGATCATTTAGATGCAGTTGAGAAAAGATTGTCGCTGCTCAGCTTTACTTATGAGTAGAATTATTAGGTGCTGAGGAATATATTGAGTTTTGGCTTTGTTGATCCTGAAAGTAATAATCATATATAATAGATACGAGATAAGATACCTGAAGATTTCATGGCTTATTTGATGATTTCGAAATTACTCTTCCAGAACCTCATATTTCTTCAGGCTTCTGAATGCAATCTGTAGTGAGAGGGCCTTCACATTCTAATGCCAGAAAATGTGATTAGAAGGCTCTGTCACAGAAATAGTCGCCCAGTTGTTTGTTAGTTTCATTACCCATCAGGGAGCACTTTACATAAGTATTGTTGTGGTAACAGGTGCCAGACTCATTGCAAAAAAAAGTTAACTTCTTGCTGTTTCAACTTTGCTTCCACCTGAAAAAACACTGGGTCAGGCTTTGAACCTGACAGTTCCATCCGCATTCCTGCCTCTAAATGTGGATCTCTGTCAGGTCAGCTTTTTTTGTTGCGGTAAACGTTCGGGATTAGTGTCAGAACTTGCTAGATTACTATTGAGAGATCGTTCTCAATCTCGATGTAACCAGTAATCCCCTCCAATCCTCTCATCTTCCACTAATCGTTGCCTAAATTAAATTACGATTTTTTTATAAGACTAGTTGTATTTGTGGGGAATTTCCGTTTTCCTCTTACTCTACTAGATAAAATATAATATATTTAATAGAAATGTCGAGGCATTACTCCATTTTTTTCTTGCAAAAATCCATCAAATCAGTGAAAATACATTGTCTTTCCTGATCCTATTTTTTGACTCATTTTTCTTTTACTTATCTTTCAGCTGTTTATCTCCATAACTTAACGGAATTTTCTTTGTTTTGAGATGCATATGTTGCAGGTCGAAACGACAGCTGTACAGCAATTCGACACAAGACAAACTCGCACGCGAAGGCATTGGCTGTTTACGATAAGTCGTCACAGTTGATAGAGTGCACGAGTTTGTTTCAAGTGAGTTGATGGTGGTTTTCCCATATATTTGACTTCAAAGATTTTCCTTCTCGTTGAGCTGTAAGTTTTGGTATAGGGTCGATGCCGGTTACGAAATCTCCACAATATTAGCGATGTACAAATTGAATCTCCTGAACCTATGATAGCGAATGATGCCGGTTCCTCAGCAGTGGTATTTGTTGGAATGGGACCATCTAGAGAGCCGGTGTTGTACGTTGGAACAACATTTGTTAAAGGGCCGGTAGGTCGTCTCACACAGTATGAATATTGATATTGTTTTTGCTAATAATCTTCAATTCAGCTTTTCCGTGACGACATCCCTGCGGTGACATCATTGCGATTGTCTCGTGGTGACGGAGAGGCGAAGGAGTTTGAGTTAGCTGACAAAGGGCTGGCAACTGGCACTGAAATCAGCTTGGAACGAAAATTCAGGAGTAGTTATAGGTTAGTTTTTGCGGGTTTGCGTTCGATTCTCTTTGGTGTATATGCAGTTTGGTGAAGAACTATGGTTGGGCGCTGTGTAATTATTGGAATTACTTGCGGGTCGAAATCACAGAGTCAGTTAATTATAGGTTTACTGCATGTTGATGGTTGGCAGAAACATTGTAATTATCGTGTGGTAGTTTGGTTAACGTGGTAGGATGTTACTAACAAAATTTTAGGAATTGTTGCACCTCCCCCCCCCCCCCAAAAAAAAAAAAACCGTAAGTAGGGACTTTGTTTGCCACATATTTATTAGTCCTACTCGGATTGGGCAAATTACGTGCGTGGAAATTTCTATTGAAGCCAGATTTCCTTTGGTTCCAGGATCGACTATGTAGGAGGCTTCGAATCAGGAAGATATGCATACTTTGCGACCAGACAAGGCGCAACGATAGGAGAGGATGCACCGATCCAATCGCGGCTTGTTCGTGTCTGCACAGGAGACGCGCACTTCTACAGTTACACTGAGGTAAGGTATATTTTGTTGTTATTAAGAGATGTCTCAACAAAATTTCCTGGATTTTCGTTGCCCTATCGTGGGGCCACTGGCCTGTATGTCGCGTATGGGAAAATTTTTCTGTAATACATGGAGCGAAACAGTTCTTTGGCATTTCTATGTGTTTACTTTTGCAATTTTAATATTTATGGCAGTGTCTCATATTATTGCTTTTTTCAAGGTTCCGCTTGAATGCATCAAACATGACATCAACTACAATCTGATTCAAGATGTATACGTCGCAACAGCTGGTTACAATCTTGCGAAGTCTCTAGGAATAAGGTATACTTTGGACTCAATCTTATTTTTCCTTTGAAGTCATTATTACTCGTTTTTATTTTGCATAATGTTCAGGGTCAAGCGTGTGTCGATAAATTATCAAAGGGGGTCGTACGGGGGGGGGGGTGGGGAAAGAGGGGGGTCGTAAGGGGGGGGGTCGTGGTCGGGAGCGGGTGCCTTAGTGTGGAATAGGAGGTAGAAAAAAAGTTAGAAACAACGGAAGAAGTGGGACACTGAATTATCAGTACACAGAATTTGTTTTGACGTGATTAAACGACTTTAACAGTATGATTTGAATAGTGAAAAGTGGGGGGTTATAGGCTAAAATTTTCGCACGTCCGTACTGAAAGTCCTACCCAGTCCTGCAGGCCGGCAAAAAGTCATTTAATGGATCCTATCAAATAGTGCTTTATCACCAAGTTTCAGGTCTCCAGCTTCAAGAGGAAAGATTCAGCACGAGAATTACGGAGATGAGGTTTCGTCGATAAAAATGGCCTTTTTTCCATGTTTTTATCGACGGAGTTGAATCGCGGTGGAAGCAGCTGCGGAAAAATGAGCTATACAGCCTGAAAGCGCAAACCTTCGACTATTAGGAACCTGAAAAAAATTGGGACCTCAACAGGCCAGATCTTCTGATATTCGTGTCCGACTACAACCATGCCTGTGAACGAGTCTAAATTCTAGGCTAAAATTTTCGCACGTCCGAACTGAAAGTCCTACCCAGCCCTCCACCCCTATAAACAGTTATTCCGTGCTTTACGGTCGATCATCTCGAATCTACTACAAGCGCATGTCATTTTACGCCATGCAAAGATTCTAGCCTCGGAGGGGATCGAACCCTTGACCATGTCGATGACGTGTATGGTTGTTTCTCGTGACGAATACGAAGGTATTTCGTTTAGAAACTCTGTACGGACGCTTTCAGACAGAAATTCGCTCACCGCACACGCTTTAACCCTCAGCAAAAATTTTAGCCTCGGTAGGGATCGAACCCTTCACCATTTAGATGATGTATATAGATGTTTTTTCTTGATGTGTTCGAGCCTCATTAGTTACGTAAGCAACATTGCATAGTTAATATGTGTTTTTTGTCCACCGGGTACATTTCAACGTTTTCCAAAAAACTTCCAAACAACTAGTTAGATACAAAAGAGCCTCTTTCTCCTTCCTATGCTCTGGCTCCATCACACCTCTCGCAGTACGAACACCTGAAATGGGATATATAAATATCTAAATTCTGCAAGCATAGAAGGAAATTTGTGTGCAAAGCGGGGGGGGGGGTCGTATTTTTGGTGGCTCAAAGGGGGGGGGGGTCGTATGGGGATCGACTTTTTACCATCATCACGCTTGACCCTGATAATGTTGTCTACCCGTTTATTTTCCTTTTTTGCTATTTTATTTATTTTCCTAGAATTACTTTCGAAAGTTGATCTGCCTTAGACCATGGTATTCAATAGTTTCTTTGATTTAGTGAAGGCGATGAAGTTCTCTACGGAGTTTTTGTGGCTGACGACATGACATCATTCCAGCGAAATGTAAGTTTTATTCACATTTTTCCTCCCTTATCGTTTGGAAGGAAATGGTACTTGGTCCACAGTGTACTTGGCCGTGCAGTGCTTGGTCTTAACCTATTCATAGTTAGAGGAAATATTTTCGCTAAGGTTTCTCGCTGTAGTTGGGGGTGAGTTTTGTATTAAAGAATTTCCGAGGACGTAGTGTCAGTTTTTCCTCCCTTATCGTTTGGAAGGAAATGGTACTTGGTCCACAGTGTACTTGGCCGTGCAGTGCTTGGTCTTAACCTATTCATAGTTAGAGGAAATATTTTCGCTAAGGTTTCTCGCTGTAGTTGGGGGTGAGTTTTGTATAAAAGAATTTCCGAGGACGTAGTGTCAGTTTCGAAACTGGCACCTTATTTTCCCATTCTTGCCGTTTTTAGACAAACTTCTTTCGCATCCGAACTCTTTATGCACTTCTTTACGATCATTTTAGTTTCCCACGCGTCGCTCGGCAGTGTGTGTCTATCCCATTCAAAAACATGTTGAGAAGAAATTCGAGGAGAACATTATGGAGTGCTATCGAGGGAAAAACTTAAAGGTAGGTTATTCCCGTCTCACTGTTTGACGGGATGTTCTATTTTTTATGCTTGTTTTTAGCAACTGCCATGGTTCAAGTCGTCTGACGGATGCAAAGGAACACATTTGTCGTGGAAAGATGTGGAATGTGGGCAAGATGTGAACAAGAATATCGGTGATTTTTCTGTTTCTCTTTTATATTCGCGTTTTCGGTTGACGTATGGGCCTTGTCTCTTTGTGTTCAAGCACTGACATGAATAGCCTTTTTTTTTGAAACAAAGATATATAGTTGTAAATCAAAATAAGTGTTAGTTAGTCCACTGCTAGATGGTTGTGCGATCACTAAATAGCCTCGTACCAGCTATACTGGCCTGCTCTTCTGCATCCACTTTATCGCTTCGGAACTAATGTTATTCCAGTAAGCTTACGAAAGAGGGATACTTGGGGGTTTAGCTATTCGCGGCGAGGTAGACATTCTGCATACGCATTCCCAATTTCTGGTGCTGATCTCGAACCCATTTTCTATATCTGAGGCAGTGCCTCATTGCTTCTGAAGCTTGAAGATTTAGAACGAAAAAGAGGTGGTAGTGCAGTCCTAAATGGCTCAGTTTTTCGGTCAGATGTGTGCGGGTTCTGGAACTACCTTCTAACAGTTTTTCCTCCACACTCGATACACCTTCAGGTCATGAGAATGCCTGCAAAAGTTAAAAAAAAGCCACTGGTTATAAGCACCAGTTTGCGACCATCCTTCACTTTTATTCACCGCACAACTGCCAAGGTTATTCTTCCGCAAGTGGCTGTCTCTGGTCTGCAAAAACTCCGATTGGGACAAAAGTGCCGACAGCCTTGACAGTCATCGTTAGCTGGCTTTAAATAGCTTCACTTGATCCGGGTCGATTGACTCGTTTGTTTGCGCAGTTTTATGAGCATTTGTCTTGCTTTTTTCCGCGTTTTTTAGGGCGCTTGTTGTCGCTGTTTTGAGGACGGCGCTGCGTATCCGCCGCATTTGCGTTCCGAAAATGGAACGAGAACAAACTCGTTTGATTGTAATGTTATAAGGGGATTGTGTCTGGGAATGTACTCGTAACTATTGTAGTTAATCAGTGCGGTGACATTGGCTTGGTCGACTATATTTATAGGTTTGTGAGGGTATTATGGCTCGGAGGGATCAAGGCGGTAAGAGGAAATGGTGACCCAGAACGCAGGCTTCCGGAAAGATCGTTCGATTAAATTGAACTTTGTGAGCTGCGTTAAGGATGTTTCCTGGAATTTGGGGTTCATTGTAGGACTTCGAAGGGATCACGGCTGAAGTGGCGGTGCTCGAAGACCTTGAAGGCTCGAAAATTATTGGGCATGGGTCAGCAAAGTGCTGACATCTCATTTCGCTCAAGCTTACTAGTGTTTCCACCAGCTCGTGTAAATCGCTGCTTTCCAATCTGCCATCTTTGTGCTCGCAACTATCTTCAACTGGTTTCTGGATTCTGGAACTTGCTGGGAACCGTAGCAATCCTAAACACCAACCAAAGCTTGTTCATATTCTTTTTTTAATCCTGGAAATAACACGAAGAGCTTTTCTTTTTTGCTTTCCGCACCTTTACTCTCAATAAAGTTCTCATTAAAGGTGGCGGAAAACCCATCTCCGCTGAGCCACTGCTGACAGTCGATGATGCGAGGTTCACGGCGATTGCCATCAACACCACAAGAGGAGCAACGGTGGCATTTATAGGGACAGATGATGGGAGATTGTTAAAGGTAATGGTATTAAGCTTTCTATTTCCATCTTCGATTGCCTTTGCTGTGGAATTATTCCTTCCTTCTTGAGATGTTGTTCTCCTCGTAGTAGATATTTTTTGTTTTCTCATTAGCAAGCATTTTATTGAATCTCGGCGCTGTCCGCATAATGACTTGTGCGGGAGAACTAGTACGATTGTTGAAGTTTGTTTTCTATCGTAGTCCGAAGCCCATCAAGAAAATGACATCATCCAGTCTCGTATCCAGTTGACCGAGCTGTTTTCGAAGCCGCATAATTGCTGGGAAATCTTGTAAAGTGATGCGCTGATTTATGCCCCAAATCCGGTGGTGTATAGTGGACGTAATTCAATGTGTGCATCTGCTTCTTTGCTTCAAGACAGAAAACTTGTTCTTCATATGTGTAGTGAGGGATAGAAAGGGAATTGTCAAGAAACTAGTTAGTGGGGACTTCTACTGGCATTGTGTCATAGAAAGTAGGTTCAACTTCCTTGGAAAGGGTTTATGAATTGAGAGTAGCATATTTACCAAATATTGGGCTAAGGAAGAAATTGGGCTCTATCTGCGCATCTAATTAGTGTCCATTGTCTGACAATGTCCTTTTGATTTTTTTAATATTGAAGTCCCTTAACGATGTATATCTCGTGGTCTAATTAAAAATAGTTCAGTGCAAACTTGCTGGCACTTATTCAACAGCTAGTCATTATGAATATACTGTTTTTCTACTCTCTGCTATACTATTCCTTGGCGGCGTAGGCTCAAATGGAGTTACTTTGACTGACAGCTGGTGCTGAACCGGAACGAACTACTGGTTTGCAATTCACAATTAACTCCTCCCGTACCGTCTTCATCTATGGGCAACTAGAAACCAATGGCGGATGCAAGGAGTGGAGGGGGGGGGGGTCGAAAATTCTGCATGAAGTTGTTGAATTTTTCCTTGTTATTTTCAATCCTCCGTTTTAAATGAAGTTTTCGAAGTTTTTACCTTCTGAAATACGAATAAAAAAACAATCTGTCCTTTGTGACCAAGTAAGTTCGATAAAGAAGTTGGGTGCGACGTAGCTTCGCACTGGATGCCGTTGAGGGCTGAGGACTTGTGTAAAAAGTGCTGAATTTCTTTCTTTTTCTCACTGCAGCTCAAATCTTCAATTTCGTTTTACCACTTAAGACGATTTGTGTGAATTTTCGATTCATGGAAACTGAAATTTTTCCGCACATCCACTTTTGGTGATGCTCCAGGTCTACTATTAGTGATTAGTTCTCAAGCTTTGTGGTAATTTGGCAACTTCAATTTGTTTCTCTGTTGTTGGATATCCACAGTTTTTTCTCTGATCTTTGAGCAGCAGTAGAAATTTTGGAATTTTATGATGAACTACAGTTTGAATACTTTTCTGTCGCTTTGACAATTAGCTGATCTTTGGTGCAATCAACTTTTGATGAAGCTGATTATGTAGTGTCCGATGTAGTGGCGCTTTACCTTGGTTATAACTTGATTAGCGGGGCAGTCATCACCGAATGCTAGCCATATGGCATGTCGAAGTCGCGCTTCGGCAACATAATCACATTTGTATCTGTGTGGTCGGCCAGCCGTGAAGGCGACCAGTTGATGCGAAGGCATTGGAAATCCATTTAGACATGCCCTGGGGTGGCCCGCAGCTTGGTGGCGTCACTGGATGGCGAACTTTGTGTGATGATGACGGGGCGGGCGTAGATTCGATAATCGTGGCCGCTCTCGTAATGACAACAATTGCCGATTTGCAAGTGTTCGACGGATGAGGGACTTGCTGAGGAGCTTGAGAGCTTAAGCAGGGGGTTTTCGAGAAATATATTTGCTTAGGCTTTGAATGTTATGGTTATATCATGCATTTATTTATCGTCGCTAAGCCGATTACACCATGACAGTTTCCGTTCCTGATAAGTTATCAATGAGTTGTCAATCTGTGCGCTGCGGTTAAGACGCTGCTGAAGGTGGCATTTGAGGGGATCGTCATCAACTTAGGGACCTAATTTATATATGTTGGAAAGGCTTCCTGACCTTACATGGATTCTTTTTGGTTAAATATTTGTTTCGCATACATTGAATTGTTCATTTTGGTTTCTATTGTGTTGGGGAATAAGTTGGGGCGGTTTTTTTATGGGCATAGAAACCACTAATTCCCACTAACTATGTCAACCACACTGAATGGGTTGCATAGCACCTTCCCTCTTCTGTTAATGCTGCCAGAGACAGGGCAACTTGACAGCTCCTTGTCTACGAAAAATTGCTTTCTTCAGTGTGTAGCCCGCAACCGCAATTTTTTGATCGTTTATGAAATGAATAAGGAACTGAACAGAATAAGCTGTGTATGAGTGCGCCAGAATTGTAGGGTCGGTAGCAGCGAAAATCCCCTACAATCGAGTTTTTTTGCTAGTCATTTTGGTGAAATTTGCGTAAAGAAATGTAGCATACCCAGTGTGAACGATCACCCCATATCGAGCATTTTGGAGTTTTGCACGGAATGCGGTGGCTAAGCTTACATATTGTTGATAGCATCAGTATTGATTATTCCTTACATTCAAAGCAACCTGAGCTGATAATCTGCTCTGTGTATGACAAACTGGGCGTCCAGAACGAGAAGCAGCTTCGAGGCCAAAATTGCCCTGTCTAAAGCGGGCATGCCTTCTCTGCGCTGTCCTTCCAGCAGTAATGGTTCCTCTATAGACAACATTGATATAGCTAGCCAATTGAGCCACACTTAATCCAGGATTGAAGTCGAACAGTGGCTGGTTGCGGAGGAGTCTAATTTTGTGGACTTGAGGGTCACATTCCATGTAGAAAACAAGATGAAGCGAGAATTGAGGAACGAGCTTGCACTGGTTGCAAAGAGCAAATCAAGCGGTCAAAATGAGCCATGACGGCAAATCAAGCACATTTCAAAACACCGTGGAAAAACAAATTGAAAAAAAAACGCACGAGCTTGTTCCCCAACCCAATACCACTGAAATTTCCAAAAATACTTCCAAATGGCTGGCCATTCTCTTTATCATTATTTCCATTCGAACAGTGACAGTTATAAGCACAATGCGTCCGCTAAGTAAACCAACGGTGGTCAAGTTTTTCCTTATCTTTTGTCCTGTTTCATGATTGGATCCTCATATTCCAAATAATATTTGAAAGCAATACCATTAACAGTTTGAGATCTATATCTAGTTAATTAAGGGTATTAAAATTGGTGTTTTGGTCTGGTGCCCTATCTCAGGTGTGATTAGCTTATCCCAAATCTACGCAGAACTTTCTGAGTGCTTCGACGTAATTTTTCATTATTTGAGTTTTCCTCATGTGCTATACCTCGAACACCTCAAAATGTTAGCCGTATTAGTTAAATCTGGTGCCGCTGTATTAGAAAATAGGTCGTGGAACAGAAAAAAAAACCGAGGAGAAAATGATATGGATTCCTCGTTTATTATCTTCTTTATATCAAGTTGAGTCATCTATGTTCAGTTCGAGGGCTGGCACTAGGGAAGGAATATTGCAAATAGTACTTTGATTTGCTCAAATTACTGCCATCTCTTGAAATTTCAGTATATTAAGAACAGTTATTGAAGGCAATTCAATAAATTGCCAGAAAACGATATTTGCTTGCTGGTAGCACTTTTAATGGGAATTCTTCCACGTGTTTTTACCCACAGCTTATTGTATTGGCAACTGCCGTTACTTCCATAACTGGTGCAATTACTCCTGTCACTGAAGTAAAAAGACTGTCTTTTAGATGAATTTTTTACGTTGTTCGTCCAAACAGTTCTATTTCAATGAATGCTTCTTTTTCAAATAGTGTCATCATTACGTGATTTGCATTTACTTTCAGACGATCATCCATGACTCGGACACTGCTGAAGTATACGCTACCGAAGAGATCTCACAGAACCATGAACCGATCCTCGCGGACCTTGACTTCAGCGAGAATGGCCAGTACGCGTATGTGCTCACTCCAAGCAAGGTAAATTCTAGTTTGGTTACATAGTTGTTGTTATTAATCAACTACATATCGATTTCAAAAATACTGTTTGTTGGTTGGGTTGTAGTCCGAATTTCCAAGAGAGGGAGGGGTAATTTAACTGCTAAGCACAAATTCCACGTAGAAGACTACACCTGCACATATGTACGTGTAATAACTACGTTTTCTGAACTCGCCAGTAATGACGTGCTTCGTCTGAATTGAGTGAAGGAGTGCTTAGTGCGGTCGTTGTTCTGTTCTGTCGTTTAGACGTCTTTTTGCAGCATTCCGAGTGCTAAGGCCATTACCGAAGAGCGAACAACACATGTGCGCTTTAAGAGTCCCACGCGGAAAAAAAGCAAATGAATCATGAGTGAGAGAACAAAAAACGTGAGCAGAATAGAGGCAAAAAGTTTTAGGTATCTGTAGGAGCTTCTATAAGTCATGAATTTGCAAGAGATTACATGTGATGGTGCTATTGAAAGTGCCGGGAGTTTTGTGGAATCGACTTCTTGAAAAAAAGAAGCTCTTTTCTTGCAGGCCCTGGGGGTCCATCTCTTGCCGGTTTTTTGCATGGCCACCATTTATTTACATAGATGTAGGTACTTCCATTTTTCTGCATACTATGTATGTATATGGAGTATCTCTTTTTATGGCAGCACTGGAGCTAACCTTTTTCATTATTTAAAAATGTGTCGTAACTATCTCTTGAGTAGTAACCCTCTCTTTAAACTCTGATACGATGACGTCCATATTTTATTTAATATATTGTTATATTTTTTGCCTTCCACGATCTGTGAATAAGCTAATTGAAGAAAAGTGTATCTTCCCATTTGCATAGTCGGAAAACGTACCTACATATCACTTTTCACATAAAAGCTCATGCTACTTGTGCATACTGAAGAGGAATAGTTTTTGAACAGTTGTTGGTGATTAGCTATCAGCGAACGGGGATGTCGGATATTTGTTTATACGTACTTATAATCCTCTTTAATTATCTAATTAATATACCAACTTGTTCAATTTGCTATTGTTTGCTTGATTTATTCATTTGTCGCACCATGGAATGCGCTTGACAAAACGTCCAGCTTAAAGTTGTCAACCAGAAGGACAGCTAATGAAATTCTAGATTTATTGAAAAGTACCTGGTAACCTATAAAGTTAAAAATGAATAACAGCTTATATGTTGTGTTCAGACCCGGGTTTTAACGTTAACTCTGAAGTTCTTTTTCAGTAGAAAGTTTATTTCATAAACTGTAAGACTAATTTGAGAAATAGTCCAACATAGAAGTGTTGATGTAGATTTCTGGGAGGTACTCTGCAACGAGTCCAGATTATTTATTTTTATGCTGCGCAAGTGGTTAATAGTTCAGAATTGGTGTCTGGCTGAACTATTTGCTAATGTTTCGAAATTGGGTGTCGTGGCGGACTCTCTTAATTAGCGATTCAGAGACACCGGATATCCGCTTGAGTGCACTTTCTGGAAGCGCGGCAGTGTCTTAATTAGTGGAGCTCATCAGAGTCGTTAAACGTTTCGTTTCTTGCTGCAGTGAAGGAGATGATTGGCATTTAAAAGCCTTTTGCAGTGTGGGGTTAGGTAGAATTTCCGTAGGCAGTGTGCCTGAAGCCGTGCCAGTCTGAGCAGGCTTCAGGGTGATACAGGCTGTACGGGGATAGTGCAAGAATTACGAGATTTTTTGTTTGAATGGGATTGTTTATTGGAAAGAATCCAATCAACGGCAGCAGTGCGAGCTAGTTTCTCTCGTATGCTGCTGATGAGAGTTGTGTAGAAAATTCTCAAACGGGGTTGGTCAGGTTTTTGGCACGGAGCCATGGCTCCTTCTAGCCGGTCCAATTGACATTTGATGTCTTTAACTGTGCACTCATTAGCCGCTCGACGGACAGACGACGGCTGTCGGCTATGTTTGTCCATTTAGCTTTGTCTAATGACGTACACATAGCATTGCACGGAAGGGAGTGGAGCACCGTGGAGGGTATATGGATCACGTGGATGTGAAATTGATATTGTGCGGAATTTCCAGTCTTGTCCGTACTTCTGCTATATTTTCCCTAGGTGGTGAGAGGTAATGGTGGCATAGATTTCTGTAGCTGCTCAGGGTTTAACACAGACAGACCTTTAGCTGATCCAGACCGAAGAGGTGGTGGGGGGGGGGGGGGGGAGAGCAAAAAATCGAGGTTTCTGCTGCAAGTTATAATATCAGTAGTTATCCTAATAAAATAAATAACTTAATTTGAGCTTTTAAAAGTGAATACTTGAAAACAAAGGTGGGTTTCGAACGAAAATCGAAGTAGTTCTGACATATTCAGTGGAGAGATTGAGCCTGACTTGCTTTAATTTCCATTTGTTGCGCACCTAGGATTTACCTTCTGATCCTTAATGGATCATTATCTGCACCATCTACATCCTTTGTTCGCAGTCGGTCAGCGACCAGCTGATTAGCTCTGACATGACCAGCATGGTTCTTGTTAACAATGGTATTTGTACGGCGTACAAGAGCCGCGCCGACCTAACTTGATGACTACTTAGCATCGGTCGCCGAAGGTTAAGAGCACCTTGCTTTTGTGAGTGATGCGCACCACAGGGGTACGCAGCAGTAAACAGCTACCGGCTATTTCTACTTAGGGATGCCAGTGATTGGAAGCCACTTCGGCAACCTGCATGGTTCTGCATTAAAGTGCATTCCTTTGTTGAGAATGAATGATGAGAGCTGCGTGTTCGCTATTGTTTGGAATGAACGCCGTCGTCGATGAGGATTGCCGGATGTGCGGAAGCAGCACGCGAGGAAATGCTATTGCCACATCAGTTCCCACTAGTGACAATGTTCAGCGGAACAACGGGTTTTCGGAAGATTAGGGCTCATCGTAATTGAGAGCTTCTCTTCCTTGTCATGTTTAATATAGCGAGCAGTAGAGAAGAGTACGGTCAGATAACAAAAACTTACGAAGAAGAACTAGTATCAGGATAGTGTGGATATGTGGATCCGAGTTGTCTCAGAATTCACAATATTGATCTTGGGTCAATGCTTTCTGTGGTCAAAATTTGTATATTCACCCTCGAACATTCAAAAGACAGAAAATGTCTAACCCGGTAGAGGTGGAAGGACGAATATTCCAGTGCACGCTCAGGATACTGGAAATTGTCCAAAACCGAGACCTATAATGAAGTCATCATTGGTTTGGATTGTTCTTCTTCGCTCACGAAGTCTGGAAAGGTCCGTGCCGACATACCTACTCATTCGAAAACAACACAGTGACGTGATTGGGACAGCCAGGGCTTGGATGACAGTCTTAAGTGGGCGAATTGGTCAGCGATCCTTCGCGAATGCATTTGGATGGGAGAGGATCTCAAGGAAAAGGATTTAGCAACTTTTGCTCTTCTCCATGAGAGATGACAATTCCTTTCCACTGGGAGACCATAGTCGCCCTTTTATATTTTGAAAATCATGAGTTCTCACCATTAGCGGTTTGATGACAGAATTATAGAAGGTGAATCAGGATCGAACTCGCATTCTTCAGAAATTCCAGCCTGGACCTCACTTTAGGGGTTTATTCGATTTGCTGATCACGAAAATCGCACTTATTTCTCATCCTGTTCACGTTCTGTAAGGATGTGGTAAGGTCATAGTAAGAAACAAAGAGAAAATATCAAGCCTGGCAAAGAAATGGCGGTATGATCAGGCGCTTTCCCGCATTACTGCTCAGAAAATCCCCGAAATTTCCTCACCAATTGATGAAAGAGTTAATGACTGTCATGAGCATGAGAATCGTAGCCACTTTGTAATGCAACACCACGTACGTTAGCCAGACTACAGAGTCTGGCACTGCCATTACTTCGTTTCTTTGTCGAAGATTGCATTTTATTTCACTCTTCTACATTATTCCCCACGTAAGCTTACGAAAACGGCGCTAGGATAGGAAATAAGTGCGATTTTCGTGATCAGCGAATCGAATAACCCCCTAAAGTGAGGTCCAGGCTAGGATTTCTGAAGAATGCGAGTCCGATCCTGATTCACCTTTTATAATTCTGTGGTTTGATGCCTTAGCCCTATATCTCTTATTAATTGCTCTCTGTCAGCTCTTAATTGCATGTAGTCCTCATTTCCGCAAGCACAGCAAAATTGGAAAAAAAGAAGACATGCCCTAGGTGAAAAAAAGCGTGCTCATTAGCGCGGGACGCCAGCATGACCTTTGCTAGCACTCTGCGCCTCAATACAGGTGTGGGGCTGGATAAGTAAACTTTATAGCGCTGAGTAGATTCGCTAACGTCGCTTACTTATCCGGCGCCGTTAGAGACCGAGGCACCGTACGCAAATAGATGGAGACCAAATTTATTGTAATTTTCGGGTTGATGCAATGCGTTGTGAGAAGAGTAGTGCTGTTATAGTCATCTTAGAATGGGCTCCATTTATTGCTATGGAAAGTCTACGTCCGTGCGTAATTCAAGATCATTCTGAGCTCACATTAATTGTAGCAAACTTCCAGGTTGTGAAAATGAGAACATCGAACTGTGGAGAGGGAGCTGCTACATGTATCACATGCTTAGCAAAACGGGATCCATTTTGTGGATGGTGTGTGAAGAACAGCATTTGTACAGAAGAAGACACGTGCGAAAAAGTTCTACCAAAGACGAGTAGCGGATGGTTGGATTTCCAGAACAATCGTTGCCCTAAGTAGGTTTTTTTTGTAACCTTTATGGAAGCTGGCTGGAATATTTCTTTGGTGTTATAGTTCCCAATAAGCAGATGTTGTGCTCAGGTTTCTACATGTACCTTTTGCAAAATAACTCCTTTTTTTCAGCATCAAAGGAGTTGTCCCTGATAAAATTCAGATCACAACAGCAGACTTCCTTAATGTGAGTGCTGTCTTCGTTGTGTTTCGAACCTATCTACTCTTTACTCTACATGAGTTTTTTTGCATTCCAGGTCAGCCTAGAAAATATGGGCGACATCAAAGGCAGATTACAGTGTTCTTTTCGATTTGCTGATGGGAAAGTCGTTAATAGCGAGCCAGCTAGACAGGATCCACACGATGGGTGAGTTACTGTTGTTCTTTTCTTCAGGAAAACCAACAGCGTAAAAGAAAAACCAGTGTGTCTCCTTCTCATGATTTTTATCCCTAAGGTTACATTTTTGTTTTTTTTCTTTGATTTCTCTTGCGAAAGTAGTTTTTCATAGTGTTTGACTGATTCTGGAAGTAACTCAAGTCGATTTGTTTCCAGAACGCTGAGATGCGCCACGCCACCGATAAATCGCCTACCTATGATTCCACCAAATGAGTCACACCATTTAGCTACACTGAGTATCGTAGCTGAAGGTGTGTATTACTATCTACAGTACTATCGGTGTTTCCTTGAGGTTCCTCTAAAAAATCTACGAGGCGGTTATATGTATGTAACAGTAGTTATGGAAAGTACTGAGGTTCCGACTGGATTTAAAGCCGAGGACGTCCTTGTCATCCACCCTGCTTGATCATAATCTGTAAAAAAAATCTGTAGATAATCTTCAGGATTGCGCTGTATCCTCCGACTCATCAGTTACATTCGTTGTAGGTCGAATAACACCAATCGCTTCGACCAACTTCTCTTTTTACGACTGCAACAGATATACAACCTGCTCGACATGTGCGAAGAGCGAGTTTCCATGTGATTGGTGAGGATTTTGCTTCTGATTACAGTTTCATTAGCACCAATTTACAACGATTTCTCTCAACCATCTAAATCCTTCTGGACAATATTGCAGCTGGCTCTTACTGCGTGCCTTGATACACAGTGATTCCGACAGGGTGAAATGCTATGAATGCTATTGCTTCAGGTGCCTGGAATCAAACGAATGTGTCGCAGGGAAGCTTACTGAAGACAAGTGTAGGAAGCAGCACATAGTGAACGGTTTAAATGTAAGTTCACCTTACTACTTAGTATATTTCTGTTTCATGAGCATGGCACAGAGTACTCCTACCTCAAGAAAGTCGGCTTTTTTCTGCGAATTTTTTTCATTCCAAATTTACATTTATTCATTATGGGGTGTTTTATTCTAATTTCTACTTTCTTTGGGTTTCTTATACTTTCGAGCCCTCTACTAGGGAAAAAGAAAAAAGATTCGAACCCTCTACTAGGAAAAAGAAAAAAGAGGGGGAAAACGAGAAGGTGTGCTTTTTCCACATGTAGCGGTTAATATTTGTTGTAAATTAACGCAGAATTACAACATCGGTTTTTCTTTTTCAGCGGGAAGGTCATTCGAGAAGAAAAGGTCCTCAGAAATGTCCGCACATTGTCGCTCCACATACGAAGCTGTACGTGGCAGCCGGCGAGCGGCGAAACATCACAGTGAAAGTAAGTTGAATTTTATTGTTCCTCCACTTCTTTCACTTTTTTCCTTTGTTCTCATTCTTTTTGCTTTTCTTTGGTTTTTTATCCACTGTCGGTTGGGCATTATAGGTTCAAAATCTCGATCCGATTTTCATGACAGAATTCCGGTGTCAGTTTCGTGTGGGAAGCGTTGAACACGAGAAACCAGCTGTGAAGACGTTTGACGATAATGTCATGTGAGAATTTAGGATTCACACTTTTTTCCCTTCACGTTACGGGCTTAATAACCTATATATTCTCTTTTCAGATGTGACGAGATGCAGTTTGATCACTATGGCCTTGGACTGGCTGGCGGAACGGCTCCTGTTGAGTTTAACGTTGTGTGGTCCTCAAGTGAGTCGTCAAAGAAACACACCCTGGACAATGTCGGAGGGGTAGCTGTTGAGGTAAGTTACTGACTTTCTTGTATTCATGTTTGTGCCAAATTAAATCCTTTTTGTGAAGGTTTACAAATGCGAGGCTCTGGCATCGAATTGTGGACGTTGCCTAACACTTGACGCTACCAAGTATGAATGCGGCTGGTGTGCGATTGATAACAGATGTGTGAGACCAATGGCTTGCTTGGCGAAATCGCCTCAGGACTGGTTGAATAGCACGCAGCTGTGTGCAAATCCGGCTATTGAAGAGTTCAGCCCGAAGAAAGGGCCGGTTGGTGGAAAAACGAAGGTAATTCGGCTAATTCGATGTTTCTGTTGCAGCGCTCTTTTTTTCTCATTTGAAATTCCTTAAACTCTGTGCACTTTTAATGTTTTGAAAACATTCAGTTGCGGATAACTGGGTCGAATCTGGGACGACGATATCAAGATGTGTCAGGTGCGGTGATTGTAGCGAACGTGCATTGCGCGGTAATACCAGCCGAATACCAACCAGCGACGGAGATTGTATGCGAAACAGGCAAAGCAGCGATTAAGAACAGCAAGGGACCAATTGTGGTGAGTTGCGGAGATTTCTAGGGATTTTGTTCTCAACAACCCGGACGTGAGCTCATGATGTGTATGTTGACTATAGGGAATGTTTTACGCCTTGTGGGCGTATCAGCTACGGTTTTTTTACAATGATGGTTTGCGTTCTCCTTTTTATATATTTAGCGTCTTATATTTATTACACGAGCGAGCTCGTGTCAAGGGAAGAACACAATCACTGCCTTGGAAAAACCATGTAAAATGGGCTAATTTTAGGTAAGGCTCCGCGCTGATGATGCCAACTACGCTGCTGTATCCAAGCATGATTTCGAGTATGTTGAACCTGGTGTTTCGGCTGTGAAGCCTAATAGAGGTAAGCTGGTTTACTGGGGACAAATCCTAAATTGTTTTTTTTTTCTTTCAACAAGAAATCCACTCTAGATTCAGGCCAAACTGTGGCTTGCAATATTGAACAAATAAACAAATAAATGAATAAATTGACGTATTAGCCGCAGTGCTGCCAAGTTTGTGTACCCGCGGCCGCATGTATCAATGAGGTTACTCAGTGTAACCGTGTTAACACCACACAAATCTTAAGGTTGATCACTGATAGCATTTTGAGAGTTTTTTCTCAGCAGTTCGAAGATTTTTGAAAAGAAATTGTGATTCTGTAGAGCGTTTAGGTGTAGATGTGTCAGTTATAAAGATGTTATCAAAGCCTCTGTGAATCAGAGAATAAGAGGAATTTTCTTTTTCTGTGCGAATATGTGATTTCAAGGGCCAAAATCTGGTGGAACCGATGTCACACTCTATGGTACTGACCTAGACGCTGGCAGTGAAGTACATGTTTCGTTCGGTGAAGTCAAATGCGAGGTATGTCTTTGAAAATACCTGAAATAAGGATCCATTACATGTACTCCACTCTAGGTCCTCTCCCGAAAACCAGATCAGCTGATTTGTCGAATGGGAGCTATGGATTCGGACATGGGTGTAAGCAGTAGTAAACCTCTTCGACTGGATTTTGATGGTTCTCCAGGACGTGTGCCATATCAGCTTACATATGAATTTGTGTGAGTCGCCCGTTTTCTCTCCCTCGTTGTTGAAGAAGCGCTCACAGAAAAATCTCTCCCATTGTCTTTAGATCGAATCCACGTGTGAGCACTATTGTACCAGCAAAAAGCATAGCAGCTGGTGGAGTTCAGATCGATGTGAAAGGAGAGGGATTCGCTCTATTGCAGCGACCAAGAATGGTTCTGATTAATGACCGGTCTGTTTGCGAAGTGCTTATCTAAGGCTTCGGGATGACCATAATTGGATTTACTATTTCCAGAGGAGTTATTCAAGCTGGGCCTGTTTGTGAAGTGGAAGACGATGGCTTGATGGTGTGTCTATCGCCGGGTTTACCTTCAGGTGATACTGGAGGCCGACTGCATCATAACTTCGCGTTTGATTTTGATGGAACTATCACCGAGTTAGTTTAATTTAGGGAATTTCCTTTTGCACTAGCTTTTAGGGGAATTTTTGACTTTTTTCTGATCACAACATTACGGATAGCACTTCTTATTGTTTAATAATTGCTTCTAATTTACCTATGTCATTTAAGGAGTCGCCAAATGGAGGTGTACCCAAATCCAAAAGTGGACCAATTCGCGGAGACTAGGTTCTATCGCCCAGGGGATAACTACCTCACTATAAATGGTGACGACTTGAATGTGGGAGCCATGGAGAGGGACATCAAGATCACGGTACAGTACATTCTATACCGATCACTGTTAGGTAGGAATAGCTAAACACGGTATCTCTTAGGTCGGCGGTGTTGATTGCCAGCTGACTGCCCTCGCCAGAAAAGTCCTCACATGCAAACCTCCGACGGAGAAACCGAACTTGGAAGGTGGTCTACAACCTGAAGTGGTGGTGAAGATAGGAAATATTAGGTGGGTGTTGCATTTCTAGAAGTTTTGCTAGGTCCTGAAGAGTGATATTTAGCTACAATGCCGGCCAATTGTCCTACGACTCTCCATCGCTCACGTCTGGTATAGTGATGGTGATTCTGGGATGTATTATAGCAATGTTGGTCTGCTTTGTTTGCTTGGCCATCATGTATAGGTGGGTAACACGGTTTTTGCTTTTTTTAACGGTGTTGCTTATGATTTTGTTCATAACCATCTGCCTCCATCTTCTTAATTTGGTCGAAAATTACTAGTTATTATCCAAGACCAGACCAGAAATAAGGATGGGGGGGGGGGTGGAGGAAACGGTGGCCTAGCTTGCGTTGGAACTACCTCCTTGAAATTAAATTTCTGGAAAATGATGCAATACAACGAATTTGCTCTTTTTCACAGTTGTAATATTATTTTCGTGATGTTCAGGCGAAAAACCAACTCGCACCAAAGGCAGATGAAGTATCTCAAGACCCAAATGGATACCATTGAGATGAAGGTAGCTTTGGCCTTTTAACCGTTTCTTGTATTTACTTCTTGTTTTTTTTTCTTTTTCGGAGCTTTTATGTCCTTGCAGACACGTTTCGGATAATCGTAGCTCGAATTTGTGATTTTCTTGGCAGCAGAAAATTCTTTTGTCTGTTTTGGTTTTGCTGAAATTCCGAATATTCGGTTTTTTCTACAGTTCTTTTTGGCAAATTGTTCTAATTTCCCAGGTGGCGACTGAATGCAAGGAAGCTTTTGCTGAACTGCAAACATCGTTGAATCAGTATACAGCCGACTTGCCTCTCGGAACGCCTATAGTGCCATTTTTGGACTATAAAGATTATTGTGCCAGGGTGAGTGGGTATAACTTCATATCTTTTGTTTCTTCTTTTACCATATCTGTTTTGTCAGGTTCTTTTCCCGAATAATCCACACAATCATCCAGTACTACGAGATCTCGAAGTTGACAGTCAGAAAGCTGGTGCAATAGAAGCTGGTCTAAGAGAGTTCCACAAGTTGTTGATGAATAAGGTATGTGTTTGAGCAGCACGTGCTATGTGCACGTTCTTATTCTGCGACTTTCTTAGATTTGTGTCTTCGAATCTTTCGATTTTAACTTGTTCTTAATAGAATGCTTTGGTGACAGCATAGTACGTTGCTCTTCCAGACCTTCTTCTTAACGATGGTGCGAACTATGGAGTCAAACAAGTACTTCCTCGGCAAAGATCGTGTATACGTTGGCTCTTTGATAATGGTTGTTCTACAAGTGAGGCACTAATTCGTTTGTTGTTTTACCTTTTCACATCGCTTCGTTTTTTCTTCTTTTGGTAGGCTCTGAGTTCTTTTCACTTGCTCCGATTAATGAGTTATTGCTTCTTTAGGAGAAAATGGGCTACTGTACGGAGATGCTGAAGCAACTTCTCAGAGAGCTGATCGATCGAACGGTTGAGAAGAAATTCCAGCCGAAGATCCTGTTCAGAAGAAGCGAGAGTGTAGCGGAGCGCATGCTGGCAGCGTGGTTCACCTTTTTGATGCATGATTACTTGAGAGTAAGTTTGGCAATGCTCTAACTAGTGTAACTGCAGATTTGGTAGTTTGAGTGGTATTGTATCACCTCCGTTCATAAGTTATTGGATAATTTTTGCAGAATTTTGCTGGCAAACGTCTGTATGACCTCTACTGGGGAATTAAACAACAGATGGAAAAAGGACCACAGGACGCGCTCACACTTGAAGCTCGGTATGTCCTTGCTTCTATGGATGTGTACGGATTTAACGCTGTTAACCAGTATTGTCTTTCATGGAGTGTACAGAGAGGACGGACTTCTCGTAGAGAACGGTTATTAGCGACTTCATTTTCTCACTCTAAGGTCATTTAAAAAGAGATTCCATTCCTATACCTATGGAGCTAAAACAACGGTAACGCCAATTTTTTAAGTGGATTTGGAATAATATCATTACATTTGTCGATGATGACCTGCGAAAGGGACGGGGAGGGGGTCGTACTTCTACCGCCTATATGGGGCAAGATCGACTTTTTATCACCACAATGCTTGAGACAGTTTAGGCTGGGTGACAGGAAGTTGCTCTCCCCTTCCTCCTCCCCTCTCTGAAAAAAAATTGGTGGATCAGTGATCAAATGGATGAAAAGATCCCGTAGTCATGCGTTTGAAAAAAAAATCCATATATAACTTTTTTTATTGGTTGGCAGAATGTCTGAACCACACCAAAATCACTCAGATAAAATGGGGTGGAACAGGCCCTGATTTTTTTGTTTTAAGAATATGGAGTAGGCCCTGATTTTTTTTTGTTTCAAGAATAGTCTTTCGTTCAGATATTCTCTGTCGGAGGAGAAGTTGTTGCGTGCAACATTCGAGTACAAGGAGTTGACAATATTCATTGCGGCAGATTCGATGACCTACACTCAACCGGATATGCCAGTGCGGGTGCTTGACTGTGACACCATCACTCAGGTGGGACAATATGCTTATTTTGAGTTATGGATCTCTTCTGCTTGACAATGAGTGCGTGAAACGTTTTGCACTTTTAATTGCGTCGCTTATTGTTGTTGTTCTGTTCCTAACCTATTGATCGACGACGCCGCTGTGTCTGGCAAGAAACTGACGTGATGCTAGCGTTACTGTTGGTTGCGAATTTATGAGGCTTCGTTTAATTTACGGCCATTACGATGCAATGGGCTTTTTTCCGGCTGTCGAGTGACATGTGTTAATGGGAGAAACGGGGAGGTTTTCGTTCAGGGATGAACGTCGTGATTTATTCTGAGCTGGTGTATGAGGATGAAAAGCTTAAGTACCAGAGGATCATTGTCAGTCTTTCGAATGATATCTAAATCTGATTCATGGATGATAAGTGGACTTTTCTGGAAAGAAGGCTAATGGTGCTCCCGATTGTTGGCCGAAAAATTGTCTTCAAAGTACCCAAAAGCCATGAAAATTTCTAGGTTATACCATTCGAGATTTCGAAAAATTGAATAAATTATGCCCTATCTGTTGACTTGCACACTTCGAAAATGGCAGCCACATTATTGTTATAGCGTTTTACCGCGTGATTTCATGAGCTGTTCCATTTTAGGTCAAAGAAAAGTGTCTTGATGCGAAATATCGTACCGTCCCTTACTCGGATCGTCCCAGTGCAAATGACTTGGATTTGGAGTGGCGGACTGGCATTAACGGTCGCATGGTGCTCCAGGTGGATCTCATTCTCTTTTTCTATGGACTTACTGATTAGCAATCCATGTTTTCAAGGATATCGATTCGACATCCCGCGTGGAACCAGGTGGCTGGAAGCGATTGAACACACTAGGACACTATAATGTGCCCAACAACTCCGTGCTAATGTTGGCAACTAGGCAGAATTCGTTGTATAACTTGGTTGGTGTTGAATTTTTGTTTTTATTTTGATAATGAGGTGTAGAAGTATAGCGAAGCTGTCGGGGTAACTGCCCAGAGCTTGAATTCTTGAACGCATAACCAGGCGAAACCAGGCTAGCAAACCTACATTCTCGTCCTTCGTCTCCTAGCACGTCGCGGTCTCTATGGTAACCGATCACGGTAACCATCGAACCAATCACGGTAACCATCGTTGGTTTGCTTGGTTGTCGTTTCAAGAAGACTTCGTCCAGCGACCGGATGTATCATTGAGATTACCCATGGTAAACGTGTTGAAGTTCACAAACCTACGCTTCACCTGTCACACATTGGCATATTTACTTATATGTGACATTGTCTACAGGGTGTGGCTTATGTTCTCGGACAAGAAATTTTGACTTCATATTTTTGCCTCATCGAAGGACCGCGAGGTCCACTGGGCCAAACATTCGGGTCTCCCATCCCAGGTACTCCCTGCACCTAACATCTCTACAAGTTTCGAGACAGGAATGCCAGGCTACGAAGACAAAACCAGTTTTGACCATGGGCAGAAAGCTGTTCACCAGATATTAGGGAGAGAAGGTATAGCCGCCAAACGTATCCTTTCTGAATCCTGCAGAATTTCTCTATCCTCCAAAACTCCCGTTGATCCTCTTCTTGGGTAAAATCGCTGTCAAATACATCGCTGCCTTTTCACGGCAAAGGGCTTGTAGGCTCGTAATGGTTCTAAAACTAATCGTTTTGGGCATCAGTAGTAATGTTTTTGAGTGTCCTAATTAACGTTATCATAATAAAAATTGCTTTGATTGGATCGTTTTCCCATGAGATATAAAGAAGTGTTCTTGTCCGGGAACATTAGCCAGACCCTGTATACCCAACTGCTAGCCATAGATATAAGACCACCTAACTTTCCACTGATGCATCCGCGCCCAGATCAGCCATGTGTATTACCAGTTTAACTAAGTTCCTATTTTATTTGGAACTAGTGTGGAGTATCTTATGCTGGATCTTATCCGGAAAAAGATTTGAATAGCTCATTTCTCATTGCATTTATGCATTTTTTTAGTCTCTACTATCTGAAAGAAGCGAGAAATCAACGCTTAGCTTGAAGAACAGTCCGACGTTGTCACGGCCATGGGTTGGTACGAATAGTAGTAGTAATTCGAAGGTAACTAATTTTTTTTCAAAATTTATACTCGATCAGCAGAGTGACAACTGCCACTTTTCGTTATAGGATGCCGAAGGTCAAAAACTTTACCATCTTGTCAAGCCCAGTGAACATGGTCCAACAGAGAATCAGGAGAAAATGGTTACGGAAATCTACCTCACTAGGTAGTTTTCCTTACCAGTAGGAGTTAACCTTTTCCTATTCATAACAAATTGATTTTAGGTTACTTATGATGAAAGGTACGCTGCAGAAATTTATCAACGACTTGCTGGAGGCGATATTTTCGACGTCATCAAGATCGGCACCATTACCAGCAGCCATAAAGTATATGTTTGACTTTATGGATGAGCAGGTGGGGATATATTCCTGGGACTTTGACATTATACTACTGTTTTTCAGTTAAAAAAAATCTTTTCAGGCGCTTGAGCATGGTATCACCGATGCAGAAGTAGTCCATGCGTGGAAGAGCAATGCATTACCGTTAAGGTTTTGGGTGAATCTCATCAAAAATCCTCACTTCGTATTTGATATTCAAAAACCGACGAAGGTAAGCGGACAGTGTTATCTCCAAATCAAAATTTATTGTTAATTTTGTTTACTGGAATTAATTGTTCATTTAAATAGGTGGAAGGGTGCTTATCAGTGGTGGCACAAACCCTTATGGACGCTTGTTCAACTCAGGACCATCAGTTGACGAAAGACTCACCATCAAGCAAACTGCTGTTCGCCAAGGATATGTACCAGTACAGAGACTGGGTGGACAGGTAGTCATTTGTCCATATTTGACACATATTTCGCTGGATATACTTTTATGAAAATAAGCTTTTGCTATGATGCTTTTTAGCTACTACTCGGATATCGCCCGATTAGCACCGATATCTGATCAGGACATGGCGAGCCTACTAAATGAGGAATCGAGAGTGCACCGTGGACAATTCCATGTGTTCTCAGCGCTGAATGAGCTCTACAAGTACCTGGATCAGTACAAGGAGCCGATCATGGATGCGCTGGAACACAACGAACATGCTCAAGCAAGCCGATTGCCCGGACGACTTCAGGTGAGTATTGCGAGGAGTTGGTTCTGTGTAATGATCGGGTTTAAATTTTGAGCATTCTGCTTTTCGACTTGAGAAACAGAGTGCTGGCGGTGCACAGAGGCAAAAACATGGTGGAACAGTAAACTATTATCGCGTTCGCAAAAGGATATAGAGTGCTGATCAATCATTTCTGCATCATAGGATACTGCCCTGACGCGCCGCCGCACATGCGCGACGCGGTCGACCAGCTGGACGGCCTGGTTGTCGGACTTTGCCTGTATTGATGTTTTGCTTATGTCTTCACCCGTTTTCTCTTTATTTTTGTTTTTATTCTGAAAGCAGTGGCCAACAATAGCAGAATATAGGCAAAGACCGACAACCATAGCTTCCAGCTGGTCCGCCACGCCCTGCGTGGCGCGCGGTAGACCAGATGAGCGGTGTTCTTCGATGCTAAAATGCTTCGCTAGCGCTGTGTATCCTTTTTTAGACGCTATGAAATTTAACTGATCGTACATTTTTTTGCCTTTCTTGCTACCCTCTTCCCAGATCCATTCTTTCGCGGTTCTGACTGGAATTATTTCAGGACATGCTAGCGTTGATGGAAGCAGATCAAAGTCGGACAGATTACGACAGCTCTACGCTTGGCATTGGCTACAACTCCAACAGCAGGCTAATGCCGCGTGAACGAATGTGATCCGCGGCTGGCTGTTGTCGTCTTTCTTCTGTCCACATTTTCTCTCTCAACCCTAGTCGCGTTGAAATCAATCGATTATCGATTGATCCAAGGCGCACGGAGGTTATGTCTGCTAGTCTGCACGGGTGTAGCGCGCGCGTGCGCCTCTCACGCGCCAGCCATGGGACCGGAAGTCTCAAGAAATGGCGCTTGATTTGAGTATGTAAACAAGCATAGTTTTGAAATTTGGCTGTGATTCTTGCGATGTATCATAGAATTCGTAGTTCGGGTCGTGTTCGATGTCACGCATATATGTACCAGTGATCGAAGTGAGGTATGTAAAGCTGTACTTCTTGAATGTTTGTTATTGTTTATAGTGGTTGTTTAATGGGGCATTTCATCCAAGAAGAAGTGCTTCATACCTTCTCTCCATCCTTCCCTTTCCTCACTGCAAGCCTCATTCTCCAATATGTATCCGTTGTGCTGCTCAAAACGTTGTATTAAACAAGCCACTGAATAACGATGGTGCTTTAGTGATTTCGCTTAAAAACTGAGCTGTTTTTCATGTAGGCCTAGATGTAAGTTTTTACGTTTCATGATTAATTATGTTAAGCGCCGCATAGTGCGTTCTAGGTAGTAATAATAACTATGATTATTGATTGCTAAAGAGGCTCGGATCAAATTGTGAATTACGATATCTTTCAAATATATTGTTGGCGATTCTTATAATGTCGAATATACATCGAGTACAGGGATCTGAATAAATATTTTATCATCCTTGACCTTTTTGGCTTCTTTTCGTGTGAACATTAAGCGGTTAGGCTACAGTGGCTTTCAAAGGCAGTGTGTCGCCTCTTTTCGTGCCTGAGCTTTCACTAGGTTCTGAATCTCCTCGACACGCTGAATCCAACGGTATACCTAAAATGTTACAAAAAGGTCTTGAAACCCTACTTTTAGACGTTTTCGGGACGGGATTTGGAAGAGTTTGTCGAGCCGAGTGGATGCGTGAAGCCGTTGATCTCATTGATCGGACACTAGACGTGTTGGCCAACGCTACAGACGTGGCGGACAACCAGCACATTCACGGACCGCTCCGCCCAAGTGGTCCGTGAACTGCACTTTCGGACCCTCCGAAAACGGGGTTTTCGTCATTTTTATGAGCTTTGATATACTTCTTTAGAATTAGCGTGACGAGGAGGTCTAGAGTCTGCTGGTATTTTCAGCTCACGAAACAAGGTGACACACTGCCTTTAAGAAAAATTCAAGTATATAGTGGTTTCACATGGTCGCGGTCAGTAACGTTTTCCTGGCAGGGGACCTCCTAGTGACGATGACAAATAGTTATTTGACAGAACTATGTCAAGGGAGTAATTGCAATGATAAATAGCTTCTCAGACAGAACGCTGCAGAAACAACTATCCAGAAACGTTAAAAAGTGAAGTCTGTCTCCGTTTTAGAGGGATTAAACTTAAACAATTGGGATGTTATTTCTACTGAAGCTTGCCGCCAATGACCTGTCCATTTAGACTGGAAGCTGTTTACTTTATTGAAGGGCATTCACATCGGAATAAACACTGATATTTGTATTGGAGATTAACAGCGTTGGGACTTCGTCAGCCCAAGTTGGACTGTTCCTAATGGAATGAAGTCATGGACCTGCTTAACAACTGATGTAGCAGAGCTATTTGATTTGGAAACGAAATTCTCCATAGTGAAAGGTCGTATAAATCAAGCTTTTAACACTCTGAATAGACCAGATGGTGAATTTTGCATGAAGAAGAGCAAACGATATTGTTACCCGGAAAGCCTTCAGAACCCGGAAATAACCGCAAGCACAAGCTGTCATATATGAAATACTCAAATGATCAACGTAAATCTTCTTTAATTTACTTCTGAAACTCTTCGTATCGCTGCAACCTATTACAACCTCCGGCGAACATCGATACCACGAGAATAAAGAGTCGAGAAGGTCCAACGCCTATAGGTGCGCTCTTCGCAAGACAGAGTTACAGGAGAGCTGATGGGATGGCTTAGGCGGATGGGTGCCACCTCTAAGTTTCTGAGCTGTTCGGCAGCTCTCTTCAAATTAATGCTTCAGCTGAAACAAGTTTTATCTGAATCCCAGAACGTTGCTGGTACGAACGCCACAATAGAGAGTGGGGCTCACACTCTGCGCAAAAGGCATAATGACGGCTCAGTCAAGGGGACCAGAGGCAGATGTTCTGGCGTAACGCCGGAACATGTCCGACCTCGTCATGGCAATGTGATGGTAGAATGCTAAGAATATGTAAGGAAGCGCGACTGCTTACATTACAAGGAATATCTTATAAACATATTAATGAGGTCACAAATAATGACTCTTTAACCTGTACAGAAGTAATATCAGACAGACTGCAGTAGGATAAAAAAGACTGCCGGTTCAAACGGCACAGGTTGGATCCACAGCTTTTACACCGTGAGATGAATATTGTGCAGTTATGGCCCCAACAGTGTAGTTAGTATTTCATTACAGGGTGGGCGGAAATTACGGACACAAACGTCAACTTGTTTGTGAAGTTCTATAAATTTTAGGCATATTTTATCGTTTTTTCCATTTGGGTGGTTCTCAGGCCCCAGCGCAGCTGTTCAGTGGGCATGCTGGGCTTCGTAAAAAGACTGCAGGATATCTAGTACCCAACTTATTGTTGGTGAAGGGGTGGCAGGCCGGATTGAAGCAACAGCACTCAATACAAATAATGGGACAGTTAAAGAATACCTAATTACAGAATTCTATTCAGACAAGATTGATTCTTCCAGCAGAACAATAAAGGCGGATCAAATCAGAAGACCTGCAGCAGAAGTTCTGGTTGAGACCATCTGTCGTCTCTCTGCTGCGGTCCTTCTGCATCAATTAGGCTTAGCGGTCCTTCAGCAATCTGGTCTGATTTGAATGAAAGGTAGGTCTTTTCCTTTACAGTCCAGGATATCCAAAGAACTCTTCTGACATTTCTCCAAGACCTAAAAACCCTCGGCTGGAAAACTGGATAGTTATTCAATGTTGCTGCATGCAGAAAATGCCAAGAACGGCCATCCTGTGCGCCCGCCACGATTGGTCAGAAATAAGGCGGGGTATTAAATGTCCGTGAACGCTTAACAAAGTGAAAAACAAGATGGGACTTTGCATGGGGCGCAAAAGGAGCTCCGGAAGATTTCGATGGAAAGTGAGATGGAGTTGTAACAGCTGACAAAGTCCTGGATGAGTCTCGCTGATTGTGGCCTGAGCTTCAAAAATGACAACAAAAACAACCGGATTAGAAAGACTAATAACATTATCATTTGTATGAAAACATTGGAGAAAAAGGAAGATGTTGGCCCTGTAGAACAGCAAACGGCTGCAAGTGTCGAACTGGCGTTCTCGGGCGTGAGAATTCGAATCGAGCAGACATTCAACAGCGACAATAATGACAACATTACTTGGAAACGGATTCGATGGGCTCCAGCGGAACCCACACTCCTCGAATTGACACCAAACTTGGGTTGAAGAGGCGTCTTGACGTGCACAATAAGCACTTGAAAAATGGCCCGGAACTTATGAGCTAAAAAAACTGTACGCTCGGAAAGGGGGCCAGCCTGTCGACGACAAGCGGCACGCCTAGCATACTTGAACTTATTCAGGAGTTTCTTTCATAGAGTTACTTTTGTCTTGAAAATTGGAGACAAATGACATTGTCAGCTCCTCCAGTGGTTCTCGCGATACGTCCTGAGAATGTCCGTGGTTTATTTGAGGTGAAACTACTAGTTTTAATACTTCTTTCAGTTATTAGAGATAAAAAAGAAGAGCAGAGTTTTCCATGCTGTGGAATGTCCGACTCCTAAGTCATTTGTAATTGATTGATTTAGTCTGCAGATGTTGCATATGGTAATTCAATGCAACCCTGAAACTCTTCCCGTAGAATCGAAATCTTATCGATACTTGCAGTAGTATCGATAAGGTTCACGAACAAATGACATTAAAAGACTGTCGAACGAATAGCAGGTGATGCGCGGAGGCGCAGCGCGAGAAAAACCGAAAAGCCGCTCGTGTCGTAGTCTCAATGGCAACACCGACAAGGTTAGACGCGGACCATACAAGTATATAAGGCCCGCGGCCGCCAATGAAGGACATCGGTCCAGCGATGGATTCGGATCATCGACTCAAGGCTTACCGGTTCGTTGCCTATTCGGCCGTCACCTTTTCGGTGGTCGCAGTACTCTCTGTCTGCATCACCCTGCCGATGGTGTACAACTATGTGCACCATGTGAAAATGTCGGTGAAGAGTGAGGTCCGATTCTGCAAGGCGAGTTAGAAATTTCTTTTTTTTTGCATTTATAGTTTAATTGTACTTTCTTCTTGCAGAAATCCGCTGGTGACATCTGGGGTGAGGTCACACAGATCAAGAACATTCCCACCGCCAACAGAACTGCCCGTCAGTCCGGCTATGGTGGCGACGAAGAAGTGCAGGGAGGCGGTAACTCCGGAAACAATGGTGGAAACGGCGGATCATGCAGCGGCTGCTGCATGCCCGGTCCACCAGGGGTCGCAGGAGCCCCTGGACGTCCAGGAAAGCCCGGAAGACCCGGTGCAGCTGGTATGCCAGGAAATCCCGGCAAATCGGGCGGATCCCCATGTGATCCTAAGACCCCGCCACCATGCAAGCCATGCCCAGCGGGAGAACCTGGACCGGCCGGACCTCCCGGACCACCTGGAGAGCCGGGACCCGATGGTGCTCCAGGAAACCCTGGATACGGTTCGACTCCTGGAGAACCTGGACCTAAAGGACCACCTGGACCTAACGGACAGCCCGGAAATCCCGGATCGCCTGGAGAGCCCGGAACGCCCGCTAACTCAACTCCACCCACTCCTGGAGAGCCTGGACCACAGGGACCGCCCGGGCCTCAGGGACCTCCAGGTACAGACGGACAACCTGGAAACGGTGGCGGACAGGGTTAGTGTTGAAAGTTGTTGCTAAATCTTTTCTATTGAATTTGTCATGTTTTCTAGGAGAACCTGGACCAAAGGGGCCTCCAGGGCCAGATGGACAGCCAGGACCGGACGGAAAACCCGGACAACCCGGGAACCCAGGACAGTCTGGAGGAGGCGGCGAACCTGGAATCTGCCCCAAGTACTGCGCCATCGATGGTGGTGTCTTCTTCGAAGACGGAACTCGCCGTTAGACTTTCCATACTTAGTCAGATTTTGGCTAGAAGCAATGAACTTAGTTTCGAAATCGTTTTCTGCTTCTCCATCCATTATCCATGAAGGCGGCAGAGATACACAGTTCGGCACAAATCCTTATATTAGTTTATTAAGCAGAACAATCCCCAAGCATATGAACAGAGTTACAGTTGGTCTTCCATTCGACGGCATATTTGCTCGCAATCCCTCGTTAGAAGACAAATTTGGGGGAGCCGAATGCTCTAGCTGAAACGGACACATTATTTTCCGGAAACCACCGCGTTCCTAGGGAAAATTCAGGATAAACATGCCTCCCCTAAATTGGGGTGGTGGTGGCATTTGTGGCAACTGAGGGCGAAGATGAGGTGGCAGGGCGTCAAACACAGCACGAATCTTCTCGGCGCGTTGGCGCCAGTTCAAAGACTGAAATTTGTGGATCTATGGATTCTAATGCAAAGATTCCGAAGAATCTCAGCCACGCACCTTATCGCGATGGATCGATCGCAGCTGATCACGTGTGCTTTGTGGAAGATTCTCGAAACCTGGCGGCTGCGGTAGTCTCTCGACTAACTCGTCCGGAAGTGACGTCATGATTTGGTCGATTTGTTCGTGTTGTTGTTCCGCTGTCAGGTTGGGATTCTCGTGCACGGCTCGGAGTCTCGTTATGACGTCTTCCGGGAGAACTTCCACGAAGCCTGGCGGGAGCTCCTGAAAGACGAATGTTCCGTAGTGACAAGATATTTATGCATCACATAGACGCCCACATTTGTAAAAAAAATCATGTACCATTCGAGCTAGAGTGTTTGATTTCTTCTTAATGATAATAACTGGGGAATAAAACCATTGCCTGAAGGAGAACTATGTAATGAAATTCTTGCTTCAGTTTTGGGACCACCAGCTTACACACTCTTTAAAAGCAAGTTTGCAAACACTAACACTAAAATTAGTGAACTTTCTATCATTACCTTACATGCTACGGCTAGCAGCGAGTCAGAGCTGAAAGAATTAGTAAGTTGGTCATTTATGGAATGTTTTGAAAATTTGAATGTTCGAATATTCGAGTGGAGAGTAAGAGGAAGCCATTCTGCCTGTTTTTCCTTCCCAGGACTGTGTTGTTCTTGCATCCTCGAACATTCGAATTTATAGTCAATATAAAATCGAATATTAGATTGCGGGAAAATCTAATGAGTAATCCGATTCTAACTATGGTACCCATTAATATCTGAAGCCGCAGAATATTATGTTTGATGGTCTGAGATTTTCCAAAATGTGTCTGTTGGCGCTACGTAGAATTTTAAGTAACGACCGATTGTAAATTGTTCCATGGGTCCAATTTGCCCTCTCGTTAACAAAGATGTAGGATCGCTTTGAAGTTATCGGATGTGATACTCAGGGTCGAATAAAAATCGAGTAACTTTATCAAGTTAATTACCAGTTCAGAGCTCAATCGAGAAAATTTGGATGTTGAGAATGAGAAAGTTCTAAGCCCCTGTCTGTCAATCAACAGTTGTCCTCCTCTGTATTCTATGAGAAGTGAGATTTCAGATTATTCGGAATCGAATTCGAATATATCTAATTTATTATGCAGACCTCAGTAGGCAACAGTGAGGAAATTCGATACATCTTAGCCGACTGTGAAAAGTGAAGTTGTCGAGGAAGAAGTCTACAGAGGCCAAATTTCAGCTTTACCAACAGGCCAAATTTGGCCTTTAAATTCAGCTTTTCTTTTGCCAGGAGGTAGTCCCAGGAATTAGGTTGCATCAACTATGTAACCGAATTTTTGCGAAGTAACCATACTTGGCATAGCTCAGACCAATTCAAATAAGTAGAAACAAAGTTTGTAGAGTGTCTTGCTAAATGAGTTTCCAAGATCAATTTCGGGACGAATACCTCGGAAGCAAACCTCACTAGATCACAAAGCTTCTCGAGAAAGATCTATCTCTCACCTTAGGCAGCCTAGGAAGCGCAAATTGAGGCTGCTGCGCGTAGACGCAGCAGACGACGACGAGAAGGGCTACAACAGTTCTCATGATGCTGTGGAGCTGAGCTTGCCGGATCAACTCGTCCGCGAGCATTTATAGTGGTGGCTGTTGTTTGTGATTCGTGTACCATCTCGACTCGCGACTGAAAAACATCTTTTCGCGCGGCCGGCATCCGCGCCTCTGTGCTCTCTCGCCCGTATATGCTACAATGCGCATAGTGTGCATGTTAAGTGGTGAACGAGCAAACATCTGCCTCAATAACTTACACGCAGCTCAACTGAGCATCGGTGCGTGCGGCCAGTTCGGTCACTCGACGCACTCGCAACTCACGATGAGAGTTCCGGCGAACAATACAGATTTTGGTTCAATGACAGTTTATACCGAGAATAGTACAGCAAACATAAACGAAGCGTTTCAAACCGGCGTCCAGCTCAGAGAGCTGCAAGTCATCTGAAATTTTGCACTTTTCTAGTGCTAGGTTGTATAACATTATGCTCATTTACTTCTGTAGATGGCCCATCGTCACTTGTAATCTGAGCTCCAGCACCGCCTTCATTCGGTACTCTCTAGCCACCGTCACTCAGGAGCACAGCCGGACGTTGGCGAGAATTCTGATTCCTTTCCAGCTTAGCGTTTAGTTTACATTACTAGCTTTAGCTCATTGCACTATGCTATTGCCTACTTGCAGTAACCAATAACCATAGCTACCCAGACAAACTTTCGGAACTTCCGCGGAGCTTGCCGATTTTCGGAACTTCCGCGGAGCCTGATTTACTACTAGAGCTCGATTTTCGGAACCTCCGCGGAAATATGACGTCACTCGTCGATTTTTTCGGAAGTTCCGCGCAGGTTCCGCGCAAGTTTCGAATGGAGACGCAGAGAAGAAAGTAGCTTCGGAACTTCCGCGGAGCTTGACACTTTTCGGAACTTCCGCGGAGCTTCGAGAGAGATGGAATGATCCAAGAAACTAACAGATCAAATGACATGTTTTTGTCCAATTTTTATATTGATATGTTCTTGATTAACTTCGGCTAACCAAATAAGAAGCCGTGTAGAATACAAAAATTTTTACGCTATTTTTTCCTCGAAATTCACTTCGGGATGCCCCAATAATGACATCTTTAATGTCGAATTTCGGGTAAAACTCGTGTCAGATAAATGTACGCCTGGGATTATTCCCATAAATACGAAAATTTGACAGATTTTTACCAAAGAGGAATTTTTCCATGTTATCATTGATTTTGAAACCTGACGCGGATACGTAGCACAGTCAGAGGGCAGACCTGCTTGAAGCTTATCTTCAGTGAACATAGTTACTACATGCGCAATTAGTGCTACGTGGTGGAATCGATCTGTGGTGGGATTCATGATCCCACGATTTTTGGCATCGGGGCGCATGGAGGGATCACTCCATGTTGGCCCATTTTACCTTATTACTCGAATTATGATTCACTCTATAATGCACGAATTACGTCACTCCTGTTAGATTTCGGAACTTCCGCGGAGCTAGTTCGGAACTTCCGCGGAGCCAGTTCGGAACTTCCGCGGAGCTTATTCGGAACTTCCGTCGGGTCACCCGCGCAAGTTCCGAACAAGCTCCGCGGAAGTTCCGAAAGTTTGTCTGGGTATGGCTTTTTTCATACCCACATGGTGCCATGAGCGCCGTCACGACACCCTACTTGCCGTATCCAATAACCATAGCTATGGCTACATTTTTTTTCCGATGCAGTAGAAACAACCTTCACTTCGTACGTACATAGTGCCGTCACGTTTCACTTTCTTGAGCCCCGTCTCAGCCTTATTGAAACGGTGGTTGAGGAACAACCTCTACTTCCTCGGCCTAGACAACCTTTACTTTTTGGCCCCATTTCACTGTCAGCTCTACCGCAGCTATGCATAGCCAGCCAATAACCTGAATACCCGGAATATTCGGCGCCAACTGTGTCCAAGGTTGGCTTCTAAAGCTAAATGTACAGGGTGGGCCAAAACACGGCAGCAAAGAAAAGGGCAACCAGAACAAGATTTTCAAAGCAATTTGGAACAATGTCACTTGATTTATGTTCAGTAACTGCTAACGAATACAATCAGGAAACATCTAGAAATATCCTCCATCTGCTAGGAATCAAACCTTGACACATCAATTGAAGTCGCAGCTCTCTGCGCGCATGTGGTTGGGCAAAAATTTATTTCCTACTTTTGATGTTCCTTTGTGGGGATTTCCAACTCCTAAGGAATTTTGAGCAAGCCTATGTCTCAGGTATCGTGAAAACCTACTAACACATTTGACTGAGTTCTGTGCAATTAACCGACTACTCGACAAAATCAGATGTCCTAAAATTTATTGTTCCCCCAGTGTTAAACCAAACGGAACCTAACTTCCTGAGCACTTTCCTTGTGAAACGTCCAGAGATGGCCTTCCAAGTAAACATAACTTCAAGACAGAACATGCTCCTTGGAAAGTAAAACACGTCTTGTTACCGTTTTTATGGCCCACCCTATAGAATCCAAGTTTTAGACGCTCATGCGAAGTGTGAACACGTGGGAAATAATCTTAACGATTTGTTTTTTCAACAGAAATTTATCGATCTGTCGGTGATTATCGAAGCCTATGACCAATAGGACTCACAGAGGGGAATAGGGCTGGGATTCATGAAACGACAACCAAGCAAACCAACGATGGTTACCGTGATTATTGGTTTTCGGATATAGTGGTAGGAGACGCAGGAAGCGAAAGCTGATTTGCTAACTTGATTTCGCCTGGTTATATGTTTATGAATCCTAGCCCAGATTGTATTTTACAAATAGAATCTCAGCAATGATTAAGTGCGTAAGGGTAGGACCGGCTCACCTCACCCTACGGATTGGGCAAAAGCCACTGATTGAATCCAGTAACCCTCCGTTCCGCTTCCTTAGCGCACTCTTTCATATCATTCGCTGCTCCTGATGACTCTAGCCTTAAGCTACACACATTCTTCGAAGTTTTAGTAATTTTAAGTTTTGGTGCTTATTTTGAGCACTTGTACCATAGCTTGCCACAATGCACCCAATGCGTCACACGTACAAGTGTACAGAATGGTATTGACACAGCTCAAATGAGCCCGTGAAAAAGACATCTCATGTAATTATTGCAACGTCCATCCAGGAAACGTCAATTCGATTGCATTCCTCTCCCCCCTCCCTAAGTCGGTAGCAGCGCCACATCACTCGTTAGCCCATTTTGAAACCGGACAGTCATTATAGGGCTAGGATTCTTGAACGCGCTGCGGAGCAAAACCAGGCTAGCAAACCAACTTTCACATCCTGCGTCTCCTAGCACTACATAGTCCATGCAATAACCAATAACACTAACCATCGCTGGTTTGCGTGACTATCGTTTCATGAATCTCAGCCCAGGAGTATCTTTGGGTTATTAACGTGGGTTAACGAGTGATGTGGCGCTGCAACCTATATATGGAGAATAAGCTGTATTAACGTTCGCCGTGTTTGCTATGTCCAAAATAAAGGCGGCATCTTGATGGCAAGAAAGCGGGAATGAGTGCGAAAAAAGCCGGAAGTTTTTGGAAGTTTTAGACAGTGAGCTGTTGCATTTTGGCAGTATGGACTGCCAGCAGTGGCAGACTCATTGTCATCAGGAGGAAAGGACGCGGAAAGGCAAAGGGAGGGGGGAAAAAGTACTTAAAACTTTGTAGTAGCTTATTTTTTAATTCCTTATGTTCACTATTATTTTTTCATGTTTTTATCTCATTAATTGATACTGGAATTACGATTATTTTAGAGTTAGAATGAAGATTTTATTCATTTCCTTTTTAATATACCAGGCATCCAAGTTCCTAGCGATATGATCTTAACATTCTCTACAAACTGATTATGTGACAATATAACGGGAACTAGACCGTGCGCTTTCGAATTTCATCCTCCAACCAATGGATTTTCAGTGTCTTGCTGGAATATGCAGTACCCTGTCCACGGGCTTATTTTTTATTTAGCGGGTGAGGGGTAGCTTTTTTGTTTATTCTTCATTATCTTAATTAGTTAAACAATTCGTCAATATTATCAGATAAAAAGTCTCAGATGAACTCGAGTAAGTTCAATATCTCACGATCCACTCCACTTCCAAATCTCCATATGTACACATGTGCATATGGAGATTTGGAAGTGGAGTGGATCGTGCACAATATGTGCATACACATATTGTGCATTCTGTACTTTCGGCTTCCGACTTCCAGTGCTTCCGATATTCAGGTGTTTTTTGGAGCTTTCAACTTCCGAGTTTAACTTCCGAAATTTTGAATGTGACATCCACTCATCTCTGCTAGGAAGCATGTGAGACTAGTTTCACACGTTTGCATGTATTGAACAAGTTCAGAACCAAAGAGTTTGAGCTGGAAGCACTTCATTGGAAGTACACTGCAACACCTAATGACGACTGCCACCACTCGCGAAGAATATGCCACCATCGAGACTGCAGTATGTGGGGCAAACTCCGGGCTCTCTTGGTTTGCCGGGCTGGTGAAGCATCGTAGCCTGGTTGCCCAGGTTTTCCACCTGATCCTGCTTCACCATTTGGACCTGTTGGTCCTTTCGGTCCTGCTGGTCCTAAAAGTTCAATGTACGTACCTGGAGGACCACTGTATCCTGGTTGTCCATCGGCTTCAGCCGGTCCTTGTGGGCCGGGTGGTCCCTTTGGGCCAGGCTCTCCTGGTGTAGAAGGAGTAGGGTAAGCAGGTTGTCCTGGCTCTTCGGGAGCTCCAGGATATCCACGCTTTCCATAAGGTCCAGGTGGACCTTTCGGTGCCGGCTCACCAGGTGCTGCATTGTAACCAGGTGCTCCCGATGCACCGTCAGGTCCTGCCTCTCCAGGTGGTCCTAGTGGTCCTTCTGGTTCAGGTTCTCCTGCCAGACATGGTTTGCATGGTGGTGTGGTTATATAAGAGCATGGAGTAGCAGATGGCTTTCCGGGGTGTCCCGGTAGGCCTGGCACTCCTGGCTTTCCATTCTTGCCAGAGCGTCCCTGGGCTCCATCCGCTCCTCTTGGTCCAGGGAGACAACATCCTTTGCATTTGTCGCTTCCGGTGCTCGTGCCACTTTTGGCCTCCCCTCACCTTCGTAACCAGCTTGATGAGCTGTCCTGTTGCCAGCGGGGAGGTTAGTGATGTGCGTGACTTCGCCCCCAATATCACTGGCCGAACTCTGGAAGATAATTTGACTTAATTTACGTTGACCACTGAGAAAAAAGGTGTAAAAATCTGCCGCACCTTGCATTGGTTAATTTCGCTGGCCATCGATCGTTTTATACGATGTACGTAGTTGTAAACCATAGGTAAAGCAACACAGATTGACATCACTGCGATCCCTGAGAAGGTGACAGCCGAATAGGCGACGAAGCGGTAAGCCTTCAAACGATTGTCCGAATCCATTGTGAGCTGCGGACGAATTGCTCGGACTGCACACCTCGTTTTATAGCAGCAGCTAGAAAAATGGTCAATGAGCTCACGCTTGTAATAACTCGGTATGTTTCAGTTCGTTTCGCGTCTGCGTCTCCGATATTATGCACACTCTTTATGTGGCTCTGAAGGAACTGTCGGTGAGATCAGATGAGGACTAAATGCCGAGTGTGAGATGGCAAAATTTTGATGGTTGCGATAGTTGATTGAAGTTCACATAGTTTTCACTGCAATTAATAATATTATGTCACATTGCATTCCTTTCAAATATTTCTATACTATAGCGGGGATAAACCGTAGTGAGGGTAAAAAGTCGAACCTCCAGCCAAGTCTCACCTTCCCTAGCGCTTATGGATGTCCTACTACATCCTACATACCAGGGATGGGCGGTTACGAGATATTCCACGACTCGGATAACGGTGCGGGTAACGGACAAATGATCCAGGTGCTACAAGACAAAATCTCCTACAATATTGAAAATGACAAGCATAAGAATGGATTGTGGAGATGGATTAGTACAATTTCTTCTAGGGTTCATTGATAGTCGAAATGAATCTTGGGAGGAAGAGGGCACCGCTCATCGGTGAGTTGCGAGGTCACTAATTTCAACATCGTTAATGGCCAAACATTAGCTAATATTGTTGATAAATTTAGAAGTATAGGGATAGCGAAAAGTTTTCGACCTAGACCAATATCAAGAGGTCTACTGTGACGGAATTTTGTTCTAATAAAATGTTGGTCCCTTAAACACTAATACACATGTCACGCCTCGATCTCAGTTTTTAACTATTGAATGAGCCATTTTCATTACATGAGTCAGAGTACACTCCAACGGTCGAATTCACTTCGTTTTTGTCCCTGAATCTCATTGCTAGAAGGTGCTGCCCCAAATTTCCAAACAGAAAATAGTTGCTGTGTACCAGGCCCGGACAACAAAAGCGCTGTTCAGAAGCAGGAAAATCCCGCCATGGTTATGCTAGAAAAAAGCTCCATAATTTTCAAATACGACCGCACCCAAAGTATTGAGAAAGGAATGGAGCAGGTCAAGCTCGGAAACTTTTCGATACCGTATAAATGACGGTTTCAAGGTTATTGCCTCACTTTGTCGGACGACCCAGAAAACATGAGCAAAGCATTTCTTTTTGAGCAGGTACAAGTCTGTATTACTTTCTGCTACCTTGGTGCAAGATTATAAACCACTGACGGCGTAAAATTCGCTAAATCGAGCAGTACTTCTTGGAATGGAGGCTCTCCTTTGTTCAGAACGTGTGAAAGGAATCCACTATTTTTGGCCTTATCCGCCTGAAGACCGCTTGTAACCAAAGAAGTTGTGTCGAAATGGACCTGAAGACCGCTTGTAACCAATTTTTTTATTGCTGTAACCAAATGAACGCAGCAGTTTTTTATTCCTTGTCATTGATTTTAAGAAAACTTGTTGAGTGAAAGGTCTCTGGACTGGTGTTGCACCTTAAATGTAAAGGTAAATTTAGGGTTCAGATGATTTAGGAGCAATACCTCCTCTTAAGATCAATAAATTGCGTTCTCTTCTGACAGTTGGAGGAATATCTGTAATCTTACTGCGTAGTTTGAGCAAATTCGTTCAGTAACAACGACGCTGTGGGCACTGCTAGATATTTTCGAAGTAAAATTCAATTCCACTCTTATTTCAGCCAACTCTTTTCAAAGTGATGGACCAATGTCCAATTTGAGTCCAAGCTCCAGCTATAAGTCCCCTCTGGTCACCTCATTTTTTACGAAGTCCCGCATGCCTTGACAAGCTCCTGCCGAATTCTGATTGTTGTTGCCGAAGTCTGATTGTTGAAGAAGGCGAACAAGCTTCCATGTATTCGTCTATATATCTAACAATATGGAGATATTTGCAGAGGAATTTTTAAACCGTTTTCTCGTTGACGCAGCCCTGTTGGAAACTTGCAGTTTCCTGAATAAATCGCTGCAGAAAGCATGAAGATGTTGAAAATCTGGTCTAAAAAATCTAAAAAAAATCTGCCACCTCATGAGCCGGCACCTAGGGGGCGCCACACCCACTAATTGCGGCTGGCGGTACAGGTTTGGGTACCTCATTGCCGCCTCCCTATATGGGTAGGTTTTGTATCAAGCTGATCACGGAAGACAAGTGCTACATGTTAACGCACACTTCATCTTTGCCATAGGGCAATAATTACACAGGCCCTGCTTCTTCGCACCTTCACGCACTCTAGTGGCGTAGCCGTCTTTGCATTCCTGAAGTACTCTAGATAATTAGAATGCAGGAGCACATACGTATTATGGAAATTACCTACATTTGCTCCAAGAACTATTGGCTCAGCTACAACGTTGAGGAGAAGAAGAGCAGTTGAAGGAACATTTTGAGTCCGATACAACTGGTTGAACTGCTGCTGACATCCCTTTTTATACCTATTGAACGCATTGAGCACTAATCTTTGATGCAGATTTTCAGAGCTGCGCAAACATGGACACACGCAAACAGCATTAAGTGCATAATAAATATTGGTTATCATGAAAAGCAGCTAGAAAAAATTAGCTTAAAATATCGACGTTCTCTCTCGGTCCGATTTCTGTATTCACGCACTTGAATGGAAAAAAAGATAAGAGGTGTTTACGCCTTTGTTTGTAAGCAGTGTCTATAATTATTTCACCACCTATAAGAGCAGTGCTTGCTTCAGTTGCTCTTCGATATGCACGCATATTTTTCGCATACCGGCTATTGTGACATGTACAGTTCGATTGAAAATGCCAATAGTCACGGGGCCGCAACTCATCTGCCTCTTGCCAACTCTTCCAGATGACAAAATCCTAATTATGCAGAAGGTCAACCGTGAAAGGCACACTAACAGTACGAATTGCCCCATACAGAGAAGCGTAGAATAAACTGACTGCCCACAAAGGGAATGATGCAGTGCGTGCAATAGAGTATAGCTATTCAATTTCGAGGGGAACGTGAGAAAGGATCCTACAAACTTCCCTGCTGGGCCTCGAGGAGAATTAACACCACCTTCACGAGATCTGAGTCATCAGTGCATCGCATTTTCCGATCACCTTTCTCAAGCAACAACTCAGGGTTACCAGAGAGGAATTTACCAATAAAATACCAATAAGAATAAGATTGAGATCAAAATTCTATATATACGGAACATGAAGACACACATTATAGAAATAGCTCGCATCTTACCTGATAATGATCAAGGATTGCAAGTCTCAATCTATTTTTAATGTTGTTGTTAAGGAAAGGCAACGCAAGTGTCAATCTATTTTTAACCTGTACCACCTCAAGCACTTCCACCTAGTAGGCCGATATCAATTCTAAGATACCGGGCAGGCCCCGGTCAATGGCTTGGAAGACCTAGGCATATCAGGGAGGGCGCCCAAACAATCCTAGAACTGGACAAGGCGACAACCTGATTTACAAGTGATAGCCACTAGCAATGATACGAGATTAATTGATTTTAGTGCTTCTCTTTCCATTGTACATCTTGTATCTGTGTTTTCGGCAGCTGTACGAAGTGTAACTTTGATGTCTTCTTTAGCGTAACATGTTGAATCCGTTTATTATGATGAGGATCCCTTTGCTCTGCAAAATTAAGATAACTTCAAGGGTGGTTCCACCACGTCTTCAGCTCCGTGTTGTTGACGCCGTAGTCGAACATCATGATACGTGCATGCTTTAGCGTAGGAGCATGGATGTTTTGGTGGCACTAAGAGAGGTATGATATTCACCTTCATGCGCTATAAAAATGAGAGAAGTCATGAATAATTATAAATGCTGGAGGTCAAGCTGCAGACGAGAATTTTATGCTCACGGTAAGTCTGCAATTGCCAGCATCCAGATGATTTTCTAGGAAATGAAGTGGCTACTTATTCGTTTTTTTAGGTGGTTAGGAGTGACAGAAGCCATTCAAAACTCCGCCAAATGTCTGACGATAAAAGGATAAAAGCATTCCGAAGGATTTTGGAATGGAATGGTCGTTTTACAAGAACGTGAGCAAAGACGCCAATTACACATGATGAACATGTAACATATGTAAATCTATGTTGGAAAATAAAGAGCATCCATAATAGTTGTGCTATATTTGGTGACAATTTTTGTTGCCGAAGCTGCATAATGCATAAAGGAGGATTCCGGCATCATTCATCGATTTACCGGGCAAGACGGCTACTCGCTACTGGGCAAGCTACGGGAATACACCGGTCAGGCTGCATGCCTAACACCGAGCAGACCGTGTAGTGTGCTTCGGCTTTGCTGGTATTCCATGGCGGCCAATACGGTGAAAGTGCCTGTATGAAGATTGCTTCCAGGGTCAAGCGTGTGTCGATAAATTATCAAGGGGGGTCGTACGGGGGGATGGGGAAAGAGGGGGGTCGCAAGGGGGAGTCGTGGTCGGGAGGGGGGTGCCTTAGTGTGGAATAGGAGGTAGAAAAAAAGGTAGAAAAAACGGAAGAAGTGGGACACTGAATTATCCATACACAGAATTTGTTTTGACGTGATTAAACGACTTTAACAGTATGATTTGAATAGTGAAAAGTGGGGGGTTATAGGCTAAAATTTTCGCACGTCCGTACTGAAAATCCTACTCAGTCCTGCGGGCCGGTGAAAAGTCATTCTATGGACCCTACCCAATAGTGCTTTACCGCCAAGTTTCAGCTCTCCAGCTTCAAGAGGAAAGATTCAGCACGGGAATTACGGAGATGAGGTTTCGTCGATAAAAATGGCCTTTTTTCCATGTTTTTATCGACGGAGTTGAATCGTGGTGGAAGCAGCTGCAGAAAAACGAGCTGTACAGCCTGAAAGCGCAAACCTTCGACTTTAGAAACTTGAAAAAAATTGGGATCTCAATGGGCCAAGTCTTCTGATATTTGTGTCCGACTACAACCATGCCTCTGAACGAGTCTAAATTTTAGGCTAAAATTTTCGCACATCCGTACTGAAAGTCCTACCCAGTCTTGCAAGCCGGTAAAAAGTCATTTTATGGACCCTACCCAAAAGTGCTTTACCCCCAAGTTTCAGGTCTCCAGCTTCAAGAGGAAAGATTCAGCACGGGAATTACGGAGATGAGGTTTCGTCGATAAAAATGGCCTTTTTTCCATGTTTTTATCGACGGAGTTGAATCGCCTGGAAGCAGCTGCGGAAAATTAGCTGTACAGCCTGAAAGCGCAAACCTTCGACTATTAAAAACCTGGAAAAAATTGGGACCTCAACGGGCCAGATCTTCTGATATACGTGTCCGACTACAACCATGTCTCTGAACGACTCAAAATTTTAGGCTGAAATTTTCGCACGTCCGTACTCAAAGTCCTACCCAGTCCTCCACCCCTATAAACAGTTATTTCGTGCTTTACCGTCGATCATCTCGAATCTAGTACAAGCGCGTGTCATTTAACGCCATGCAAAAATTCTAGCCTCGGAGGGGATCGAACCCTTGACCATGTCGATAATGTGTATGGTTGTTTTCCGTGACGAATACAAAGGTGTTTCGTTTAGAAACTCTGTACGGACGCTTTCAGACTGAAATTCACTCACCGCACACGCTTCAACCCTCAGCAAAAATTTTAGCCTCGGCAGGGATCGAACACTTCACCATGTAGATGATGCATATAGATGTTTTTTCTTAATGTGTTCGAGCCTCATTAGTTATGTAAGCAACATTGCAATGTTGATGCACGTTTTTTGTCCACCGCGTACATTTCAACGTTTTCCAAAAAACTTCCAAACAGCTAGTTAGATACAAAAGAGCCTCTTTCTCCTTCCTATGCTCTGGCTCCACCACACCTCTCGCAGTACGAACACCTGAAATGGGATATCTAAATATCTAAATTCTGCAAGCATAGAAGGAAATTTGTGTGCAAAGGGGGGGGGGTCGTATTTCTGGTGGCTGAAAGGGGGAGGGGGTCGTATGGGGATCGACTTTTTACCATCATCACGCTTGACCTGATTGCTTCCGGCTGCTGCACAAAGACTGCTTGTTCCTGTCAACCCAGTGTTGTCGGCGTTTGATTTTGACGGTCCAATGCTCATCTTTTGTGGAGAGCGACCTCAGCTAGTTCGCTTGTAACGCTTGTACGAGGGCGATTCAATAGCCACCTCTTCAAATCGCTGGGATTCGCGTCAGATCATCCTGACTCACTATGATAAGTTTTATGCTTCGCCTACCTGACGCAGGTGGTCGGGGATGGTGGTAAAGGAAGCATCCAAGACTTGTGCCCTTTCCCTCGTAGTTTGGCGTGGATCTGAATCTGCAAGCTGCCACTGTCGATGATTGTCGACTCCGATTCGCGTTCAGGTAGCCGCTATACTCCTCGAGGAGTATAGCACCTTGCGTCGCCGTTGCCGGCGACGGCGGCCGCCAATGTTGGCATCCCTCACAATCAATACGCACCGACGTCACAGTCGCCAGCATTGGCGGCCGCCGATGTTGGCGATCGCCAGTCGCCGGCGACAGCGGCGCCCACAATCGATGCGTATCGGCCTCACAGTCGTCGGCGAAGGCGACGCAAGGTGCTACAGTCCTCGACGATTATAGCGGCAGTGTCAGACTGCGTGAAACATTGGGGTACAAAATGCTAACATAAAGGCGTCTGGACCGAGCAGTTTGAATAAGAAAAACTGTCCAACGGTGCCGCCGCTATTTGTCGTGTTTAGACATTTTTGATCGTGTCAGAGGCTAGCTATACTACTACGCCGCTATTTGTCGTGTTTAGACATTTTTGATCGTGTCAGAGGCTAGCTATACTACGCTCCAGATCATTACAGCGCATTTTGAGACAGTGCACCAATTCGTTTCCGTGCTTGAGGTCAAAGGGCACCGTGAATCTCCTCGATGCGCTGAATCTTCTGGTACATCTTAAATGTTACAGAGCGGTCTTCAAACGCAGCATCCACGGAAATTTTCGACCTCGATATTTTGGCACAATTCGAGTTGAGAACAGGCACTGAACACAGTTACATTGCTGAAAGCAGTTGCAACCTTCAACATCCTCGTTTTCTTGAACCTCTCATTTTATCGCTTTCGAGTGCTTAAGACGAGTTGCAGTTTCGTTCGACGTGGAGTGGTTTGACGAAGTCGATTCTGCGGCCCTATCTGTTTCGTGGGCTAAATCGGCTGTCAGCGTTGTTTTGCAGCGCCTTTGAAGTCGACAGAAGAAAATGAATTTTGAAAAAAAAGCCTGACTGACCGAGGTGCTGCAGAGAAGCGGTCGAATTCTAGAACGATCGCAGAACCACGAAAAAAATTCAAAAATGAGACAAACCAGCCATGCGAGTGACTAAACAAGTAGATTTGTCGTGACATGACAATGGAAAATTCGTTGAGCTAAGCGAAGCAAAAAATGAAGGCTATGTATGTGGATAAAGCTCTAATGAAACAAGAAAAGAAATGACTGCCAACATTATCAGCTGGCAGCTATGCTCCGCTGCTGCCACAACTCCATCGAACAACCCCACGCTGATCCTGCTGATCCAGGACTTTGGACATTTATCTGGTTATATCTGAGGAACGGCTAAAGCAGTGCATCCGACGCTCGTGCGTGGATACGATTGATGAAGGGGGAACTAACCTTATCCTTGAAGCAGCTCAGATCTGCCAGGTTGACCGGCTTCATGGGGAGTCAGTTGGGTTGAGGAATTATAAATGTCCGCTGCATCCGTTTTCCTTTCTTGCGCTATTTTCATCAGTATTCTTGGTAGGGCATGCGAATTCATAAGAAAAAGAACTTCATGGTGCTTCGGAAGATACGTGATCTGTTTAGTATTCTCCCATTTTTTACTTTTGAAAAATTATTTCAGATTGCTAGCGCATCTACTCAAAGCGGACATAGTATTTGCGCGAGCCGCCATCGGCCGAATCTTTCTTTGCCGTGTAAGGAGTCGCCGCCTCTTCAAAACTGTTATAGTGTCAGATAATAGCAGAGTATGTATTGAACATGCAGACAAAATACCACACCTGCTCAGAGGCGGACAGCAGCCTATTCCGACACAAAAATCCGACAGTCACAAATGGAAGGTGACACTTCGTTTAGGGTAGAACATGAAAGGAACGCTCCATTCACGGATGGTGAATCCTGGTCAGACGTCCATAGCTGATCTCTCCACACAATACTAAGACCGCCTGGATCAAGATCTCCATCGTCATGGTATCCAAACGGCGGCTACAAAACTTATCCACAATATGGTCAGAACGAGACATCGCGAAACTGATCCTGTAGAAGACCACAAAATATGGGTGGGAAGCTTTCCCTTATCCGCCTCCTAGTTAAGTATTGGTACTATCAGATTAACACGTGTTCCAGCCGGTGCAGCTTCCACTGATGGAGAAACTCTTTAGAAGCTATGGTGTAACGAAAATTTGGGTGGGTCGCTACTGCGTCTTAAAGCGCTGCGGTTTTTTCACAGAGAGCTCTCGTTCGTTATATGGAGGAAGTAGAAGAGTCACACATCAATTTGCGAAATACCCCTTGGATGCAGCACCCCTTGGATGCAGCTTTTGTAATATTGTTGCTGTAGTATTTTTCATTTGAATGTCAAACACAGCACACGTCGGACATTTATAATTCTTCAACCTAATAGTATAAGTTACCCTAGACGCTTTTTCAGGAACTATGATCTCGCCCCAAGGTAGCTGGAATGTGTAGGTGGAAAGCCTTCAAATATTTATGCGAAGTTGGTTGTGTATGAAGCCGATCAGGGGTGACAAGTGCCACATGTTAATGCACATTTCTTCTTTGCCATAGGGCAATAACCACACAGGCCTTGCTTTTTGGCAGCATCACATACTCTGTCGGGGTAGTCGTTTTTGCAATCCTTTAATAGTCTTGATAATTCGAACTCAGGAACACAAACGTATTATGAAAGTTACTTACATTTGCTCCAAGAACCGTTCGCTCAGCTACGGCGTTGAGAAGAAGAAACACGAAGAGCAGTTGGAGGAACATTGGGTCCTAGGAACTGATGTATCTGCGGCTGACATCCCTTTTATACCGATTGAACGCATTGAACGCCAACATTGATACAGAATTTCAGTGCTGCGCAAACATGGATGTGCTTTTGTAACATTTGTTTTTTTACACATATATTTAAAGTTCATCGGAGTCCGATCCGGTTGGATAACGAATAACACGTATCGATTGCCGGATAACGAAGATCAGCACGTATCTTTTGTTATTTGACCGAGTCGGACTTCGATGCACTATAAATATACCTTACGTCTGAGCTATGTCAGGATAGTTATCAAGAAAAGGCAACGCAAATTGTACAGGGTGCGCACAAGTTATTGGCGCGTGGTTTTTTGAGCCTCAATCAGGTAGTATTGGGCGAATTCATAAGTCATGTTGTAATTGTCCTTATTTGAGCCATCTCTACCGTAGGCAGCAGCTGGTATCCCAAATGACATCTTTCTGTGCTTGCACAGGCTTCGGGAAATCTCCTGGTCAAGTCGGTGGTGACACGGGGTCGGTTACGGCTGGTTTTCATCCAAGATTTTCTGGGGTATTCTTTAGAAGACTCCGACCATCCATGCATGGTATGTCACAACTAAATCTTAGCTACTACTCATCGTGGATCGGGCCACCAAATGATTACCATGGTCGAAACAGTCTTTCTATCTAACAAGCCATTTTTACTACCTTTTGCGAAATTAGGACTTAGAAATAGCAGTAACAGCAAATATAAATGTTTTGAAACCCTGAAGACTCCCGATTCTACAGGTAAAAGGTGGCTTTTGCAAAGTCTTTCAGCCTCAGTTTACAAGGCAAAATTCATTCAAAAGTGGTTTCACTTGTGATTTTCTTTAATTTTGGCTCGCAGGAATGGTCTACGTCACTCACTTCATTTCCATTCCTATGAGCTCCACTTTAGACATGTTAATGGGTAAGTCTGTACTACTAAATGGATAGAAACAGAGTGGTTGAAATTCGTCTTTGAGGAATCCTGAAAAAAAAATCTTGTGAAATAATAGCTGCGTGCCAAGGGCGGTCTGAGCTGAAAGCTTCCCTAAGTTTTCACGGACCAGGAAGGAGGTCACTCAGCAAACTTGCTGTTGCTTACTATAGGAGTTGCTGCAATAAACATACTCACGCCATGGCCTTTGAATTCGCTCAGTCTCCACTGATTGGGGCTCGAAAAACCACGCTATCACTGTGCAGCCCGACAGTAATTCTGAGGTACGGGACAGGCTCGGCCTTTATTTTAACGGCACCGGGACGAGCCCGCTCAATGGTTTGAATGAACCGGGCATGCCAAGAAGGCCGCTCACAGAGTTGGTAGTGGGAAAGCCGATTACCTGATTTACAAGTGATAACCACTAGCAATAACATGAAATTTCCAATTTATAACTCCATTTTTGTACTTCAAGTTCCACTGTACTCTGAGCAACGTCTGGTATATTTTTATTTGGCGACTTCATGAAGTGTAAGGGTGATCATGTCACAACATCTTCTTTAGGTTACCTTGGTAACATCTTGACTTCATGTCCGTGATCTCTTCGCTCTGTAAAACGAGGGTGATTTTAAGGATAGATAGTTTCATCACGTCTTCAACTCCAATTTGTTGATGCCGTAGTCAAACTTCGTGAGGTGCATGTTTTAGCACGAATGTTTTGGCAGCACCAAAAAAGGATAATATGCCCTTAACTTAATGCTTTATAAAAACTAGGCGGTGTGCTCGGCTTCGCTCAGATGTTCTACTACCCCGACAATTTCACAATGATGAGGAAATCTGCTACTACCGGTAAATCATTGAAAATGTTCATCATTCTGGTGATCAGGATGCTGATGGACCTGAATAACCCTTATTTAACCGATATGTTGGCGAAAAATGAAATAGTGAAGTTATTTGGATAATAACTTTAGGGAAAAAACATGCCATATTAGGGTTCAGCACCTTTGAGAACCTCAGTGAATGCGCTCTTACTCGTCCCTGAGAAGCGGAAAAAGTCAAAAACTTGATTAAAAATTCGATAAAACCATTAATGTTCCACGCATAGTGCTTGTCATATTTGTGATCAGCGCATAATTCCAGCAGACATGTCCTCACTGACCCCTGAGCAGAAGCAGTGAAAAATCGATAAAATTAATAAATCGATATCGTCATTCAGAACTGTTGTTGTAATTATCAACACATTCTAAAACCCCAGTGGGCATGTCCTCACCGATCCCCGAGCGAAAGTTGTAAAAAATTGATAAAATCGATAAATCGATACCGCTATGCAAAACGGTTGTCGTAATCGTGTTCAGCATATTAAAGAACCCTAGTAGACATGTCCTCATCGACCCCTGGACAAAAATAGTGAAAAGTCGATAAAATCGACAAACCAATCGATAATCCCAGGCGCAAAGTAGCCTATAACCTTCGCCGGCCCCCGTTGGGCCTGTATGCAAAGTTTGGTCCGGATCGATTCATCCTACGCGATTTCTATAAGGAACATACACACAAACACACATACACACAAAAAACACAAACACACACACAAACTTTCACTTTTATACATACAGATAAGAGGAGCCATGAATAATTCTAATTTGTGAATATCAAGCTGCAGACGAGACTTTTATGCGCCCGGTAAGCTTACGACTGCTAGCATCCAGATGTCCTAAAAAAATGAATTGAAGTGGCTGATTGTTCGTTTTTTTTTCTTTTCTTTTAGATGTTTAGAAGTGACAGCAGCCATCCAAAACTTCGGTGAGTATTTGACGACAGAAGCTTTCCGAAAAGTTTTGGAAAAGGAGGATGTTTCACAAGAACGTGAACAATAATGCCAATGACAAACGGTGTAGACGGTACAACAGATATGAATTTGTATAGAAAAATAAAAAGCATCAATATTAGCTGTGTTTGTTCACATCATTGGTTGAAAAAGCAGTATATGCAGAAAGGAGGATTCCTGCAATGCATTCAGCGGTTCACCGAGCAAGCTGGCTACTCATTACCGGTGGAATACACCGGTCAGGCCACGTGCCTAACACCAGGCAGACCGCGTCGGGTGCTTCGGCCTTCCTGGCATTTGAAGAAGACCAAACTGATGAAGGTGCCTGAGACCTTCATCAGTTTGCTCTCCTTCAAATGCCAGGAAGGACCTGAAGTGTAACAGACAAAAGCGGCATGCAAACGTCTTCTTTCCAACCGCGTATTTAAAAGGCGAGGGCGAACCCATCCTTCATCGGTGGGCTATATCCTATGAAACACGAAGTTTGGCGGAAATAATCTGAAATCTTGTTCTGGAAGCTTACTAGTCATCGGACTAGAAAATTGGAGTATCTAAACGCTTCTCACTTCATTTAAGGTCAAAACAAGTTTATTAAGGGTATTCTGAGTATTATGAAAAAGTTTCCCAGGAGTATACAGGTTTGTATTGCTCTAGCCTGACAAGTAAGGAAGTACAAGATGTAGCGAATGTGTTTTTATAAAGAAAATATGGCTCTTATACAGATTATTCCCAACCACTACACAAGAAATGTAAAGCGATCTTGCTCGATTTTAAAATCCCATCCTTTTTATGGTATTTTGCACCACAAAAAAGGAGATCTTTCTTGAACCGCAGTTAATCAGCATTGCTTGGAAGTTTGTACTCGATTCATATGGGAATAGTGCAAAATATACCGAAGGTAAGGATCAGTAGTTGATAATAAGGGCGCGGTTCACCGGTGATCCGCGCGGTCGTCAATGGGTTAACGGCTTCACAGCGCCTTGTGATGCTTCGTGTTTTCCGAGTTCAGTGCCGATTTCGCCGCATTCGCTGTAGATGCGGGCACGTGCAAGGCTTGCAACTTCCCCATCTGTTCTTGACTGCGAACGCGCTCCACCGTCTGCTTGGCCATCCAGCAAAGACGCTCTAGCGCTTCCACTTTGTAATGAACGGCCTTCATTGGCAGACTCATCCGCGCCACGTAGTGTTCGGCGATTTCCTGGATGGCACACATGAGCTTCTGCAGCATCATTTCCATCCAAGGCAGTTCATCACGCTGGTTCGAGCCGTCCAGTGAAAACACCTCCAGTTCGGCTGAGTTCTTGATCCATGACTTTTCAGACATGTTGTCGATTTCCTACTGTGCTTCTATTGACTTGCAATTAGAATACTCAATTGCCTGTAGCGTGACGCTCAATGCGTACACTCACAGAAGCTATCATAGATTCACAGGTCTACGAACACGTATACATATTTCCTTCCTTTGACGAGAAGGAGCGGCGATCAACACAAGATACAACCTCTCCGCTTCCGACGCGAAGAAGGATCCAGTGGATCACGCCTGCTCAAATTCTACGAGAAGGAGAGTTGATCAACACACAGATACAACTTCTCCGGATCTGAAGCGAAGAAGAATCAACTGGACCACACTTACTCAACTTCTCCGTTCCCCAGCAAAGAAGGATTAGTGTAAAACACCAGTAGCACTTCTTCGCTAACAGGGAAATATACGCTGCCTCGGCAATGGGCAGGAGTACACGCCTGAACTCCTCTTCATGGCCTATGGGCGGAATCCTGGAACGAAGTAGTTTGGTTCAGCCCCTATGTCATGAATTTGGGGCTCTCGGACTATCTAAGGGTGTTGGAAGTCCTTCCTTCCTCACTCTTTATTGTTCCTTCGGATCCGCCGCTCGCTGCCCTCGGGTCGTCCTCGCGTTCGCAGAACTTGCTGAACTCGACTGAACCCGCTGATTGAACTCCAATCGAACTGAACTGGACTGAACTCAAGAGCGCTGCCAGAGCTCCTTTTACTCCTTTTATAGCGAGGGCGCGGGACCCAAAGTGACGGTCCTGAGGCGGAGCGAGCGCACGGCTTACAATTCAAATCCGGCACACAATAGTCACATTACTCACAACCAAGATCAATAACTGAACAATTCTAACAAAGTACTGCCACACATGCTACTAAATGATGATCTACATCACAATTCGAGTAACTAGTATTTTTGCATTTCCAGCATGCAACATTAAAATGATCCTTGCTAACTTATAGCAATCAACCAGAATCTGACGTTGGATGATTCTTGTTTTTATTGTCATCGAAACAGTATATCATACACATTTTGAACAAAACAGAACCCGAAATGGTGGGTTCATCGATTAGATTCACACATATCGATTAAATTTACCGAGGTTTTCGATCACAATCGTGACTTACTGTCATGTCAGCTGATGTTCGAAGCAATAGTGGAAAGGTATCGAATGAGGGTAACATGCACGGTGATAAGCTACATAATCACGACGAGACCATTATATTCAGACGGCCTGTCTGACGAGATATTACAGAACAAACGTCAAATCTGCCAAACGATAAGGAACGAGGCATGACTCCTTACTCGGTTCACGTATGAGTTTCATCGGCTTCAAGCCGTGTCTGCAGTTCAGAAGTCCTATGGACCTTGCGTATGATTTCGTTCATTTTTTCACCACACAAGTCTACTACACAAGGCTTTCTGTCATATAGCCGCTACATTTTAGAATAAGATCTCTTTTTTTCAGCGCAATACGAAGCTAGCCGCTATACTGATTATCTTGAGATGAATCAGCAGATTTGAAGTATAAACATGTATCAGCCTTACATAGGTCTCAACAGTATCACGTAGCCTATCATCATGCATGTCCTCTGTAATTAAAGTACCTATAAACTGGGCATCAAACGGACAATAGAAAATACACAAACAAACAATCTACACGTGGCGAACAACAGCATATGAGTACTGTGAGAGGCTAGACAGACTAGTTCACTTGTTAGATCAAAGAAAATCTATAAACCGATCAAATAGTGATCAATGAATAAGCAATCTTACACGCAGCACGCCCACTAAGTTCAGATTCTCGACTGTTAACTACTGCGTGGGAGGGTAAACTGTCACGAATATGTATTCTGAAACAATCGAGGCAGGCACCTCCAGAACTGTGAGCCCTACGGAACCTTAAATTTACCTAAACACCAACCTACACCTCTAGCCAAACCGAGGATTATCCATATTCGTTCTATTTCCACTATAGCACTCATTTACCACTATGGGGAAACAGTGGTAAACTAGTCTCGATTCTTTCAGAGGGCGTAAAATGGCATGTCGTTGTACTCAAAGAGAAGCTAACATGAGATGGACAGGCGTAGACTATAAGTTTTTGCGCTATTTTCTTTAGCAGAATCTGGGTGGGACTTCCATGCTATCTTTTCATCTTTTCCAATATTTCGAAATGTCGGTAAAAAGGAGAAACCTTCCTAGAAATAATTACCTGTATCTATGAGGGCAGGGAAACTGAACAATAAAGACTCTGAAATTATTAATATACGTAATTGAACAAGAGCGTAGTAAAAGTGGACTATTGTTCGATCTTACATGAAAACGTCAATTCTCTGAGAATCTCTAGTTATACGAATACAGAGAACAAAAAACAATATCCGTAATCAGGGTAATATCCGTGAATTGGAAATGCCAGCTACCGTACTGTTACAGTAAACGGCGACCATGACGTCAGAGAACTGTATTGCTTCGACGCTTCCGATCATCTGGATCAGAAAGCAGTTTGAAGAGCAATTCACCGAGTTTGTCAACTTCTCGAAGGTTTTGAATCTGAAATTTGGCAGAAATCAACTGAACGAGGCTTGGGTATCACGCATCATACTGCAGCACCTAGGTTACTGTGGACGTAATGTATACTGTAAACTGCGGATTCTCACTCCGAACAAAAAAGTCGTCAGTCGTGTCTGTGTTAAAATTGGAAGAATTTCATCCTCGGCTGTTCATTTCTCGCTTCGTCGAAGACCCCATTTTTCCTCCTACCAGTTTTCTTTGCTGTGCATGTGGTTCAGCGACAAACCGTCGACTGTGGGAAAATTTGATCATGGACATGAATTCCAAGAGAGTCTCACTCAATGGTCCTCGAGTTTGATGAAAAACAAGAAGAAGGAAAAAAAAAGATGTTTCTTTCCCAGCAGTGCAACTTTTTCTCTTTGGAGAGGGGGGGGGGGCAAGGGGAGAAGAGGGAGAAAAGGAAACGAGAAAGCCGTATTGATGTCTCTGCATCACTCTCAGCTAGTCAGAGATCGCAACTGTGAACTCTCACAGGACAGATGAAAAACTCTAGCTAGATTACATCAATTTCCAATAAGATGGCATTATAAAGCAAATGTTATTTCAGCTGTTAGATGGTGAATTCCCGCTATCGCGTTCGACAGAAACCTATGAAAAACCCAGGAACGCTCCCACACCCTCCGCTCCGCCGCTTTTCTTTTCATCTTGTTAAACTGCACAAACAAACAAGACTAACCAGCCACAATTGTGTCGTCCAAATCATTTCCATGAGTTTGCCATCATCGATTTGATCGATGCGCACATTGATTCCCTCAAAATTAACCGATGTTTTTATTGAAGCTGAGCAACCAGGAAACTCACCTTGGGACTTATTCGAATGAATGGTATGTTGTGGGCGTGGCACCTTTCTTCAGCCATTTCCACGGCGAGGAGATCTTGTCCGACTACCTGGAATAAATTGGTATTTAGTTGGGTGAGACAACTTTGCACCATTAATTGGAGAAAAGGATTGCTAATTCTCCCCCCCCCCCCCTTCCCCCCAGATTACATAATCTACAAGACTACGAGAAATCATACAAGTGATGTCAGTTCGTAAATATTCCAAGTGTTACCTGTTCAAGTATCAATGTGCTCAAATGAGCCATGTTCTTCGCTTTTGCCCTTATAGTAGTTCCGCTTTTATACTTCCGCTCGGACTGCGCCGGTTCACCCGTTCCGATCGAGACCACGCCAGCCAAGCGAACCCGGTTGTCGTGCCGCGTGAAAGAGTCAACTTCCTAAAAAAAGTGAGGTACAAGTGCGTTTAGTCATGGTATAACTACAGCTAGAGCAGTTTACGTCACTCCCTGCCACAAACGCATTTGGTCGTGTTAACTAAGCCTGAGGTTGAGGTACCCAAGTGTGAGGTTCATTTTCCACGTAAACTGCCCATTACTCACACGAGCTTTATACTTTTTCAGTGTAAACTAGAATTTCTTCGAAAGGATCTGAAATACTTGTAATCCTTCCTGTAAATCTTCTAATTCCTTATGAGTCGTTGTCATAACCAAGTACGTACATACATACGTAGTTCAGTTGGTTTCTACTTTTTTCATTTCTATTTCTCTGTTAATCCTGCTAATGTAACCCTTCCATGGTTCTACTCTTTTGTTCTGTAACATTTATTCTTTGCTGCAGAAGTAAACACTTTTCTGAATATTCTCATTCTCATTGTTGTTTAAGGTACACCTGTCATTAAAAGTGATAGCCTAGAGTTTCTGTTTAGTTTCTCTATAAGGTTCATGCATTAAATGGTGACTAACCATCGTAAGTTTACGAAATGACTTGTATTCTGTTTATGTTTACAATTACAGTGAAATCTACACTTCCATGAATCTGTAGAACCTACCTTAAATAGAATATTCAATGGATAATTAGCTACAAAAGACCCGTCGACGAACTTTTTACCCTGATAAAGGAACGGTTCAAAGTAGGTAGGAGCAGCACTGAAAAAACATATGGCATTACAGTACCCAACATAAGGTGAGGCGATACGAACAACCTGCTAGCTCTTGCAGCATCCTTGAACATGATGTCTTGTTCTTCGTCCAGTGGTGCACCGAATGGTCGGGTGAACGAATAGTTCCTGAAAAGGTATGGCGAAAATTATAAAAATGTTCTTGCTGGAGACCTCTTTGCGGTACAGTTGGCGTGATACAGCGTGTTCGATTTATGTTCATGGATTGAATAACTACTTCGATAAGTTTTAGAAAACCACTTCTAGAGTATGTGAACCTTGTTGCTATTGTGTGTTCTTAAATTCGCATCTATTGTGTCACAATTCTAGTTTTTCCAATAAACTGTACATATATGTAGTTCTACCGAACGACGACAGCATAGATCACAACATACAAAATTGGATATTGGCATGTCAGCTAAACGTTCCAAAGATTTTGTGAATATCTGCAATGCTTCAGGGAAACCAAGGAGGAGAGTATTTCCCTTGAACCCTTGTTCTTTCTCTGCTTGTTGGTTCGCTCAATGGTAGAGGAAAAAGAGCTCCAAGTTTAAAGCTGCGCTCATCACCGTTCTCCAAATCTTCTTGTCTAATTCTAGTCTTTGAATGTTATTTTAAAAATGCCTTTAAACGATATCAACGAGCTGATTCTAAATAGGTATTTGCATAATATACGTAGTTAAATGTGGACAACGTCTTGAATTTCAATAAATGCAAAATCGTTATTAAGCTATCCTTGATTGTGGTTCTCGTTGAAGTTTTTCAAATAGCGGAAGCAAACGGAGCTTGAGAAAGCGGACTGAATCAAGACAAGTAAGGTAATTTTCCTTTCTTTATTGGCCCTCCCTCCTTACTGAGTAGTCCCCAGAGAGATTAGTATTTCGTTCACCCTTTTGCTCGTCCAGGGGTAGGAACAAAAATGGTTCCCTCGTTTCCAATTTGATTTTGATCGCTTGTTGACCATTAACGATTATTTGAGGCTAGCTGAATGTTGCGTATTGCTGTAACTTCTGTATTGGCAGGAAAGGAGCAGTTTGCCTGTCTTATGCTCACGTCTGCCTTTTATATTGATGGTAAGAAATCGCCTACACCCTGCTTTGCCCAGATTTTAGATAAAGCACTCAGTTGATTACTTCACTAATTGTAAGCGAAATGAAATTGTAGCAAATGATGTTGAAAACAATACAATTAGAGAAGTTATGAGCTGTTTGCAGCTCTGCAATGATTGGATGATGTTTGATACGAATAATAATGATGCTCAAAATGCAAGAAATGAAGAAAGAAAGAGATGTCAGTATCACTATATCGTATAACCAGTGGCGAATGCAGAGCCCCCCCCCCTTCTCCCGAGAATGGGTCGCCAAATTTTTGAAATTATTTTACAACAAAAATAAAAATCTTGTACTAGTCTACCTTTAATTGCTTATTTTTATTTTTATTTTTTTGAATAATCTTTATTGATTACTTATTAGTATAATTAAAGATTTGTTAATTTTATTTTCCATCTGGATCCCCAAACTGGCGGAGACCGCACTTTTTCTCCAACGCTCCCCACCCTGCCACCTACTTTCTGCATCCGCCAATCAGTAAAACTCATCTGTTTGTGTGTCGGCTGGTAATTGCTTATATATCACATTGAAACCGACAAAAGCACATGAAACCTATACCATTCGACTCAGAATTATGCTCTCCTGTACAATGTCAGGGTCTTTTCCCGTTTCCGCAGGGACCGATTCCATCGATTTTCGGCCCCCTATCTTCACCACTACATGAGACGCTGCCAACTAATTTGTCTAGTAAAAATGCAAAGTAGAGAGTGAGTGGCTGCAATCCGAACTGTTCGGGGTATGGCAGAGTGGAAATGAAATGAAGGCATAACACGAAAGTTCGGATTGTGCCACTCATTCTCTACTTTGCATTTTCACAAGGACAAATTAGTTGGCAGCGTCATATATAGTAAAATTCATCCGTTTGTGTGTCTGTTGGCAATAGCTTATATATAACGATCAAAGAGACAAACTCATGAAACCTATATCGTTCGACTCAGAATTGTGCCCTGTTGTGCAAAGTCAGCTTTACCGCGCTTCGCATAGTGATAATGATTTTCTGCGAATGTCACTAACTTTCCTCCATTATTGCTAAAAATTAATCATCTAATTCTGCCTTCCTTTTTCGTCACAAACTCCTTTGCTTGTTTTTTTCTCTACAGTGGGGAAAAACGAAAAGAACAAATTCTTGCTGCATGATTCGTTGATGACCAGCCGATCATTTGGAGGAGCCAATGCGAAAGTTGTACGGGCAATTCCAAATGCTGAGATTTGCCAGAAGCACTGCATTCCGCCACGGCACGTTCATTCTTGGAAAGGAGGCAAATACTGTCTTTGGTCAAAGAAAGTCTACAAGATTGTCAGAGCTTCTGTGCGAAAATGAAAAGATTACCAAGGAACACACAATATGATATCGCCGCGCAACGAATACTTGCATCCAGGAGAAAAGGGACAACTGCTTCGACTCGCTCTCGGCGAGTCTCGCAACAGTCAGCTTCAACCGCTTCCACTAAAGTTCAAAATTACGTCAGTACCAAGGTCCCACGAAGCGCACAAGAGGGAGACTCGCCGAAGACGAGACGAAGCATATGTATTTAACTAAAATTGCTCCTACGCCATCCTCCTATACAGTGAGTTATACTGGGACAACCTTATTTAATTAATGTTGGTACTCACCACCCTAAACACCAATTCACAGTTACAAACACACATGGGGACGCAGTGGTGTTTATTGCTGTAGACCTGTGCGATAATCATGGACGCATGCTTTTTTTTTCTTTCTAGACCTTAATATGACCAGCACTGTTAGCCCCTAAAGCAAGAGGAAAGCTGGGAAGTATTGTGGAAATAATTCTTCCTCTGGAAAAAATTTACGCACTTTTACATTTTTTGCAGCTCTACGGTTTTCCACACATCACTTCACTCCTCAGTTATTACAATGGATTTTTTTACTACTTCACCGGATGAATTCCTATCCACACTTTTGAATAAATGGGCTACCTCATACCTAAAGATATGCAACCGCGCTGGAGCCATGGAAATATCGAGGGCGGGCACGGTGAGTCGTCGATCGCATTGCTGGAAAGTCTCCGTGGGAAAACAATCTGACAGCACTTTCTCGATGTTTCGAGTTTGAACGCTGACCTGGAACGATGACGTCATTAAAGAAATAATTGGACGGTTTAGAGTAAACATACTTGATCGCCAAGTAGTCGTGACATAGTGGAACCTTCGAGGAAGATTTGTCGCTTCATGTTCCAGTACAGAAAGAAGCACTCGCTGAGTGTACGGCCATTGGCAGTGGACAATGCGAGCATCGAGCCGGTGCTGAAAAGGAAGCTATGTGTGTGTTCACAGAACATGCTTGGATCACTTCAGGGTAAGTCGCACCGGCGGATTTTTCAGAACAGTTTCTGAGATTTAGATTTGTCAAAGAACAGGGGCTGTAATAATAATGAATAAACAATTAATAAACAGGTTAACCATCGCGTTGAAATGGCAGTATACATTTTGTAACAAGGAACATTATGATTCTAAAGTGGTCTAGAAACCCGTTTTTCAACTTAGTTCCAGTAACCATGATATAACCAGCAGGTTATACCACAATTACTGTGCTGTCTCGCGCGCTGCAAAACTGTCAGTTTGGTGTATCGCCCAGGCACCGCCATACCGGCATTGATAGAGCACGCGCAGAGAATGTGAAAATGTCATAGACGCGGAGCAGGGAAACATCCTGGTTATTAAAAACTCCTAGGTAGGAGTTTTTAAGCCCGTTTAGGCATGCTTGAAAGTGGTGTTATGGAATGATTCATTGACAAAAACCATATCTAAAGCGCATCGTAACTGTGAGGCTAATGTTGCGAAGATCTTGAAGACAAAGAAATATTTTTCCGTTCTAAAGCCCAAATTGTTGTTCCTGCCTTAAAAACAATGCATTAAATCAGGAAAAGCATTCAGTCGTATTTTACAGGTGCAAGAGGTTAACTAAACAGATTGGGATGAAATCTACACGGTTTGAAACGTTGCCTGACAAGGTTCTAGTGTGTATCTTAGTGTATCTTAGTTTTTTGGCTAACGCATATCGTGCTATACGACGATAAAACCCCTCCTGCAGAAAATTATCAATTGCGGTGCCGTAGAGAGGGTGAGAGAGTAAGGTATGATGTACAGGATGTGGGATTCAAATCCTTTCGGTGTTCTATGTATTGTGTTTTTGTGTTTACCCCTTCACATCCCAATTAAAGGCATAACCCATGGAAATTTTGCTCTCATTGATTTTGCTGTATTCCTAGGCTTAGCGCTATATGTAGTGAAAACGGAGGCAGTGATCAATTTTGTCAAATCCTACAAAAAAGGCGGTTTTCATTGCCAACAATTGATTTGCAAAAGATGGCCGAGTTACCGAGCTTGAAGTAGGAGGGTGGAATAAACACGTGTGGTATCACATGCAAAGAGAATGATTGTAAACAAAAACATCTATTCATTTCATTTCACAACTCATCCAAACTGATCGCCAGCACAAACTTTATCTTCTCATAGCTTGAGAATCCTGATATCTACGATTGTGCAACTTTCGTAGTATTGTTGCGATAACGACTGAGTATCCAAAACGATCAAAATCTCGAACTGGAAAACTTTCGTGGTTGCTGCCTTTAAAGTAGTCAAGAAGGTTTGAACATATTAGTTATGTGCGCAGTTCTGCACTAATGGAATAATTGCAATATCTGAAATGTAGTTCAGTTCCGATTCAGTATTGCCTCGGAATCGTTGTAAAATAGACATTTTTCATTCGGAACAGAAAACGGACTAATCTTATGGGGAGTGTGCATTGACAGTGATGAAATGTACAACGTTAGATTCTCTTTTCATTACCTGGTTTTAGAAAAAGGTATGTCCAGTACACTGTGGTGCAGTGCGATGACTGCTGTCCCACACGCAAGTTTTCGCGCGTTCAGTTCCTCCGTGTGCAAATCACAATTCCGGCGCAATTATGTACTACGACCGTAGATGTTGGAATTTGTAAATCAACCAAATCGGCAAATTCAAAGTCGAAAAACATCAGAATTCCGCTGATACCTGGTTCGACGCTAGCAGACGACCAACAAATGAAAAACACAAACCTAGTGCCAATCAGCCAATCGAAGTAGTTCACTAGCGTCTCATCACCAAGAATCCGCCGTGAGGCGAACAGAAGGCACACCACGGACACCAACCCTCGCATACCACCGCCATCCATACACAGTGGAAGCAGGCCTGATGTGCACTTTCGTCCACGTACAATATTGATTGGCGTCTAAATACAGCGACTTGTGAAGTATAAATCAATATTCGGTGTTAAATACCTGCTCGCACATCTCTTCATAGATCACACCAGCATACTCCAGAAAGTCGTTGAATTTCACCACACATTTGTCGCAGACCGTACCGCTATCCACCCTATCCATGAGAGTTTTGTGACCGTAGTCGTCCTTGTATAGCGACTCGGGATTTGCACCTGTACGACGGGTGACGTTGGTAGGTTATGCGTGTGGTGGGCCTGCGATTGGTCGATGGCCAATATGGGCGGAGCCGCTGATGCTGCCGACCAACCACAACCCTTTTACTTGATTTCCACAATAAAATAACCCTTACCTAATGTAAGAAGCAACCGAGCTTCTGTAATTGTGGCTTGTGGAGCCGCCCAAACATCATGTAATTTGGCGGACATCTAGAAACACCAAATTTTAGTACAACTCCCCCGCGTTTCTAGTCGATAGTCTAATCAGCTTGGAATTCCGACTCCTTCACAAGACCCCAATATAAGCTGCTTAACAAGGCTGACAATGGTAGAGGTTTGTTGCAAATAGAAGCTAGATAATAAGCTTGTGTGTGCAGTTTGACTAAACGATTACTCCGTAACAAACTGCGCAGTAATCCTACAGTATTTAGTTATGTACAGAAAACTCCAAACGGACGCAGTCAAGAGTCAGGACCGCGGCGCGGCTCTCTTGGGCAGAGTCACGGGAGCTGAGCATAGTGTGCGCCTGCGTCTCTGTCCACGAGAGCCGCGCCGCGATCTCGACTCTTGTCTACTTACGTTTGGAGTTTCCTATATGTGGTTTTGACTACAAAACCCTCAGAGGCATTATCTACGAATGGAAAAGTTGAGGAGAAAGAAATGATTCCAAACTATCCAGAGCGAGCAGTTTGGATCTTAACATAACATGTAGTCATGCAGTCTCCATCGCTTTGTATAAAATCGCAGAGCTTTGGAAGTAGCGAGAAAAAAAGGAAGAAAATAAGATTTGAACGAAAAAAGTCCATTGTTCTCTCCCTAAGACACAAAAAATCTTAAGTGTTTGTGTTTGGAATCACTCGGCGCTACAAAGCTGAACTTCCAGAATCTTTCCACTAGGAGTACTAAAAAAGCGCCAACCTGTTGCTGTGTGGCGCTCTTTAGAAACGTCATCAACGTATCAACCCGCTCGATCTTCTTGTTAGCGCTCATCTTGTGAGCACAAGACATGCGAGGCATGGTGGCCTGAAGAAATAGAAAAATGGAGAATGATTGAATGAAAAAATCACGAGAATGCACGAAAGTTCAGAAAACAAATCCAGGCGAGTGGGGAAAAATCTAAAGAAAATATAGAAGCATGCGAAGAAAAAATTGGCGTTGTTCATGGAATAAAGGCGAACATTTCTTCTTTGAGTTTTGTTTTTTTTTTTGGATATTTTTGTTTGTTGCACTCAAAGGGCAGCTAAATAGTCAAATAAATGGACAAATAAGTAACGACGTAAGTAGGGCAAGTACATACATATATTTTAAATAACAAGTGGACAATTTTGAGGATACACAGACTTGGATTGGGGCTCAATTCGAAGTAGATCACATAAAAAATAACCCATTCCCCAGATTGTTCCCGAGAAAAAAAAAACGAAATAAACAAATCTTTTAAGGAGCAATTTCAAGAAAGCGGAAGCAGCGAGGAAGGGGAAGAAGTAATCAAAGAAAGCAAGCAGTCGTTTGCTGCAAAGTGCACGATTGTGTCCGTGCAATTTGTCGGAGGAACGTCGTTGAATAACGAATCAGCGGCAGAGATTGCACTTTGGACGAGTTTTCAAGCTAAACTACTACGATTCAACAAACAATGAAGGTAATTTCGAAGACAAAATATGTATGGCAGAAAGAACGCAGCTGTAAACACAAAAATGCGAAACGACTAGCGACGAAGTGATAACAGCATTGATTTACGTATATGGGGTTGTCGGCGACGACGGAACAACAACTTCGAAAAGTCATAGTTCGGCTGAGGATGCGAAGGAGGGAGGGTTTGCGATTTCACACGGAAAGAAATTGCACAATGGGACGAGATTCAACAACAAAAACTCCTCAAGACGCCTTGCAGTATCCACGCAGCTTTGAGCCAATAGCTTGCTCGTGCACTCGGTCACGCCCGTCTTGCTCTTTTGAATTTTATGGGGAAATCTCAACTAGTAGAGGGAATCGACTGCAGAACTGAAATGAAGGCAGAAATATGAAGATGAAAAAAGGCATAACTTCATGTTTCACAGTGCTGTGGGAAACAGAACTATCTACCATCGTATTTAGAAAAAAAGATTACTTTATTTATCAATTTGCTCATTGTCATTTTTACTTATACACTTGTCTTTTTTTCTATTTCTCCTCCTAACCATAGGAGAGCTTTTTGGAAGTTTGAGGCGGTTCCCTCATCGTATGCACTCTAATCCAGAATCTCATCCACTGCACTAGCGCACTAGCAAGTATGTACTCTTCCTCTCGGAGACGTCACGACTTGAAATGCAACACCCTAATCAAGTGAGAATTGTGGCTACTGCCCTAATTTGGGCAACCCGCCTAATTAGCAAAGGTCAACTCTGTCGGCGTGAGCTGCTCCAGTAATGGCTCAATGACATGCTATAGAATTGTTATCCCATAATAGCAATGCTGCAAATTTAAAGAAGGCTTCACGCTAACTAATTAAGATGTATTTATATTTGGGGGCAGGTAGCGCAGTGGCAAGAGGGCTGCTGTTGCTCACGTGGTCGATGGTTAGTTTCCTGCCCAGGCCATCCAGGGCAAGAAGCTCTCTTATGGGTCCATAAATTGGTACCAGGTAAATCATTGAGATTATCTTTGGATATCCAAATTTACCCATTATCTGACAACCATCGACATACGTATCGATCAACAACAACATACATATGTTCACTCACTTGTGATGTTGCCTACATGAAGGCGGTTTGAAAATTTTCCGGAATGAACTACCAAGGAGTAATTCTTTTTCAAAAATTTCTATGTGATTCTTTTGGCGAGTTCTTTAAATGAAATGACTGTAAGTGTCGATTCGATCTGACGAAGATTCTGCTTTTGGTAGGTGGTCCAGTCAATCAACCTCGACTGCACTGAGTTACAGTGGACGTTGGCCCATTCGCGGCCTCGAGAAGGACGTCGCGCAACCGCGCCGCGCGCCGTAAGCGATGTTTCTGCTGCTGTTATGCTATTCCTACCAGCTTTTCTACCCGATTTCAAAGATTTTCGACCAAATCGGGAAGAAAAGAGCCTAGAAATAGCATTCCGGCGGCAGATGACACCGATCCTGGCGCGCGCGGCGCGGTCACGCTGCGTCCTCCGCGAGGCCGCAGATGGGCCACCGTCATTGCCGTTCACTGTACATACAGTGACAAAATTTAGGTCGTCATTATTTTTTTTGAATGGGAGAAAAAACACAAGTAAACCAGGCACCACTTGGATGCTGATTTTGCGAAATCCCCATCCTCGTTTTCTAACTGTACTTTTTGGGTTTTGAAAACCAAGCATGGTTGGGGGACAGCAAACAATAAACAATGTACAAAATTCCAGAAAAAGATGACCACACTAGAGAGTGTGAGTAAAATCGTTGACAAGGTCTTGACAGGTAGATTATTAATGCGCGCTAAATAAAAGAGCCTAGAGCCTCTGGTATGAGTGATTGAATTTTACTTTATCTGATGAATTAATTTTGTAAAAGCGTTTTCAAAAGTGAGTGCCGCATGCACAATATCGAACACGGACGCGGACCATCGTGAAAGTCAACTAGTCATTCTGAATAGTTGGACTGGATTTAAACCAAGATTCTAAGCGGCGATAATGATTAAGCGCTACACTATGGTTAAAAAAGATGCAGTGAAAAAATTAGATTAGACATAAAGACTTTGCCCTGAAGAAAAAATTAGCATTCACTGAGATGGAGGGGTGACGGAGTCTGTTTCCGGGAGTTCTGAGGGATTTATGGAAAAATACATGCTAATAAATATTAGCCGATATTTTCGAAGGTATGATAATTTGGGCGACATGCTGTGTGATAAAGTCTCGAGAAAAAGCAACTCCGTACTTTTTCTGGGAAAGCAAATCAGTGTCCTGGATCAAGTTGCTCAACCTAAACCTATGCTCTGCCTATTAACCTATTCACCACCACTATCACCTAGATATGATAATTCGGGGTGACACACGTGGGTTGGACCAAGGAAAAAAGGAGTTGTTTCTCCATGTCAGCATGACCGCTCAAACAGTGTTATGGCTTGTCAAAAAACTTTTTATAATGTAACCGAAAAATCCTCCTCATTAAATGATATTTCTATAATGGCTTCCTTACAGTTCTGTTCGTCTTCCAAACTTAAGTTCTCCCCGTGTAGGAAGAGAATCCGATCAGGAGATGACCAAATCGTGGCGTCATCCGGTTATTTTGAGAACTTCAAAAAATTGCTCCTAGGTAGAGAATGAAAAGATGAAAACAGATCAGACCATGTATACTGAGCTTCGGAGAGATTGGCTTAAGAAATAATGTATTGATTGCGTCCGATTCACTTTGTTTTCACTGTTATTCCGGAACCTTTTCAAACCACCCTTGTACCTAGCTGTTTCCTATAACCATACCATAATACATCCTTACGATGACCCACCTACGTAGGTTCCGATGAGGTGGTGGTGAATAGGTTAATAGGCGGAGCTTAGGTTTAGGTTGAGCAACTTAATCCAGGACACTGATTTACTTTCCTAGAAAAAATACGGAGTTGCTTTTTCGAGACCTTAACACCCTGGTCTCCAGCATGTACAAGAGGAGCAGGGTAAGGCTTTGGTCACTTTGAGCCCATAGTGACAGGTTTTCAGAGGAAAAAAAAACAGGGAAACAAAGTGTCGAGTGGGGTTTTTTAAATGAAAAAAAATAAGAAAGCGCTGTTCGACACTCTCTCCTTCCATAGAGGAAGAGAGCAACACAATCATCAAAAAATTAACGGCCGGCGAACCAGCAATAGCTATTTACTGGTGTACTTCATCCATTCCGATTCTAATCTCAAGTATTTGGCCCAAACAATAAGGCGGCAGATGAAGATGCAGAAGAGAATTCTCTTAGTGTCTCGACATAAAAATGGCCATATTTTTGCTCAACCGGCTATAGTGTTCTGGACAATTTAGCTAATACTAAGCTCTTCTGCAAAGAGAATTACATGGACGAGGCAGCAAATACACAATGAAAGACGTACATAGTTACACGTTCTCTACCTTTTCCCTAACGGCTGTTGCAGGCACAGGTGCCATTCTGGAATGGAAAAACGGTGGTGTAACTTTCATCTCGATAATTATTTGTTCTACTTCAAGCCTCTATAGAAAGAAAAGTATGTGATTTTCCTGCAGATGCAGAATTTCAATAAACATTTTTGAAACCTTGGTATTGTTAGGCAGAAAATCCATCTCAAAGGGTGGAAGGCCTCGAATCCTACCAAAGTCCATATGTACGTGCACTTTTGATTAGTGTTCTTTTCAGCAGTATATAATTAGGACAACAAGGACAAAAAAGCACGAAAATCGACAAAAAACCACATGATATTCGAGGTAAAGCTTCATGACAGTTCTATGAGAGACTTGCAAGGCTTGCCCCAAGTAAACAACTCCAGTTGCAGTCCAGAAAAACAAAGTCCGTCGCTGTGTCTGGAGCAAGATCGTTTAAGTACATTGAACGGCGATAAGGCGCTTAGTAGCCTCGGCGACCAGAGTGATAACTGGTAAGAATACTGATAGACGCGATAACGTGTGTCAGCCGGCCCCTTGGCACGTATAGCTTCGTGGAAACGCTTTTCGAGGGAGGAAAATGCAGGTTCAAAATTGGGTAAAAGCGAGCTCTATTGCGGTCAAATGGGTAGAGATCCTAAAGGCTATGAAAAACGACCTTCTTGAAGTATATTAGTAGTTCTTGAAGTATATTAGTAGTTTGTGTGCTATGAATCGCATGGATAGTGATCTTTCTGTAAGAAAAACCAGAAAAATTTGGGGAAAAAAAGTTGTAAAAGAGGTGTATGAAATGCCTGATGTGATCTCCGTCCATGAGACCATTTATAGTGAATGAGTGCGTTCGGTGAGCATGAGTCCACGTTGTGAAGCACAAGTCCTGGCGCAGCCCTGACGCAGCTCAAGCGCAGGTGAGACGTACGCGTCTGCGAACTCCCGGCTATTCGCGACGACGTGCCCAAAATAGGGAATGAGGAGGAAGCAGGGAAATTACGATAAGGTATTTTATTCATTAAACGATACACTCAATACTGAAAATAAAATGAAAAGAAAAACGATAAAGTATGGCTACAAAAGCCAAAATCCATTTAAGGAATTATTTGTTGGCTGAGCCGAGGCCATAAATACCGTTTTCATTTATTCATATTCCCTAGGTGAAGCCAGCATTTCTTATCGATTAGAATGCAGAAGACTCGGATGTAGACTCAGGAGCCAAAATCCTCGACCTATACGTCCATGAACCCATGGCCCAGCATGCTGAGGAGGGAAGATCGCCTCCCAGATATACCCTACCTTATTAAGGGGCAGTGAGCTCATAACAAGAGCTAGTTGGACCTTTCCTGAAAACATTTGTAGGTGTTCTATACATCCAACTCCAACTCAGAATCGTAGATGCTTTTACACAAATGCCGGCAAAGGTGCAAGAGGTAGCCGAAGAGGGTGTGGTGGGGAAGGATCTGGTAGTCATTATAAAAATCAATTGTTTTTCCCCTGAGACGGGTCTGCTTCCCGAAGGACAGGAGAATCTGTTAGACTCTGGCGAGGATCGAACCACGGACCGTATGTGTGGTTGTAGCTGTGCTGCAATCAATCGTACATTTAGCTGTGGACTTATCTATGTATGGAAGGGAGTTCATGGCGGAGTTCTGGCACCGATCAACCGCTTCATTTTTACGTTGCCGCTGGTCTACATGCAGGATGTATAGGTGGCTTTGATGAAAGCATTCGTTCAACTATCCGACTAATGTGCGGATACCATGCAAAAGCCAGCCAGACTTCGACGAAATTTATTATTTGTGCAATTAAATGACAGGTCTGCAGATAAGAGGCCTATTTAGCACCATGCTGGCGTAGCTCTGCCATAAAATTGTGAAGCGATGGAAGGATGTACGTTGGAAAACTTATAGATGAGCAAAAACGCTGTTATGACGCGAGAAGACAACAGAAATCAATGATGCTGAGATGAAGAAGTACAAAAAATTTGTGAAATCAAATAAAAAATATGTTCTGTGTTAGACTTCTCACGATGACAGGAAATACTATACCTGTAGACCACCTTTACATTGATACTGCTCAAAAATAATCCTTTCTCAAATTCCCATAGCAGGTGCATTAACTTCTTAAAAGCGTAAAAACTGCTTCAAATTGGCACCAAGATAGCGATAAGCAGCAGCAGGTGGCAGTGCTGTCGGTGACAATTCCAGGGGGAGAAAGGACATGGTATAATATTTGATGAATCTTATCAAGACAGATCATAGTACGTAACAGAATCAGAATCATGAAAATTTCTAAATTTGTGTTTTAGTCCTTTGAAAGTTGACCAGATTGCTAAGTGGAAAATTTTATTGGCAGTTTCGGCTCAGCAGTGGAATACACCTCCAGACAAGTTTGTTGAGGTTTAGGGAGGAAAGAATTTGGAGATAACCGGGAAATTTTAACCGTTGGAGTCCTCTGACATGTACGAAATCTTTATCGCTTTTGGGTGACCGCGAAGTCGTCAGCTCTGAGGCACAGTGCAGCTGCACCCTTCTCTTACGAATGAGACCCAGAAGTTAATTGGAACTTCTCAGGAGGATATTCTAACACAACATTGAATGTGAGAACTCCAGGTGTCACCTACATAAGCGTTTTACACCATATGCCAATGTTGGATTACTGTGCATTCGAACCTCAAAGACGCGAAAGTATATTAGTCTAAGAATCCTTTCACGCAAAAGGATTCTCGTTGAATAACATATGTGGACAGACACCAGGGAACTGGTGTGAACAAAACCTGATGTGAACAATACCTGCCTTCCATAAATAATTAACTTCTAAGAGATTGGGGATTCCAGTCACTAACTCTACATTTCTGATTCTTTCCCTTTTTAGGTGGACAACTCAACTCTCGGCATCACAAATCAATCAGCGAAAGCAAGTTGTTAATTCTATGCTTACGCCGCCAACTCTTCTTCGGCTTCTGTTCGTGACTGGACTTCATTATTCAAACCATTCCCTTGCTAGAAAAATATAGAGAAAAAAGTCTGATGTTGCATCAGCAGAATGGAAAATGATGCCGCATAATTATTCAGCAGAAATTATATGCGGTAATGTTGAGCTTCCGATAGAAAACGAGGTACTTTCCCTGTGCACGGAGAGAGGACAAAAATCAGTGTTCCCCAGCAAAAACTGTCTCCCATCTTCTCCCTTCTCACGGAAGGCTTGATCTGCTTTTCTAAGATTTTGTAAGGATTTCTAGTCCTACATGCCATGTACTACCACAATAGTATGTGCAGGACGATAGTGGATGTAGTTCTGGAAGGGGTTTGTTCTCATTTCCTAACTTTCATAAACCTGTCACCGTCCCCCTACTTTTTTGTTGTTGTTTATGATTGCTTGGGAGACGTTTGTGTTCCTGGCTTTGAAACTACTTATTCGGTCACTTAGCGTGTTTTCCTTGCAGTAAAATACGTAAAGAAGAACATATTGGACTTTTGATCGCCATACAGCAGCTCTAACACGTAATCATTAAAACTTCAGAAGAGTTGCGTTGTTAACACAATCTTAGTGAAGAAGAAAGATTTGGAAGGAAGTCCTATAATAAATATGTCCGTCGTGGTCCGTTGTATGTCAATATATATGTCCTATGTAGGGAGCATATATGCAGCAGTACAAAAAAAACAGATCGCGCAAAAAATAACATTACAGAAAAAATAGCAAAAATGCAAGGAACACCTAACAAGAAGCCTATTCCTTAATTTAGGATTTTTTTTTTGCTTGGAACTACTACTGCTGAAATGTTACTAACATGTTTTTTCATTGAGATACACTGTCCGTAAATGCAGTGTATTAAATTGATAAGGAATTAAATAAATAAATATTCGAATAAATAAATAAACGAGCAGTTCTGAAACAAATATGTAGGTCTAGAAACCAACAGGTATTTGTCTAAACAAATGTCTATCACAGTGGAGAATCCCACACCCAAGCAACAGTGGGCGGCGCCAAGGAAAACTTGTTCCGGTGCCTTCCTCATGAACCTTATCCCCCAACGAAAAATACTGATTGCTTCGGCACTCTACATTAATCACCGGATGCAAACAATGACAATCAGCTGTTGCATTTCGATGTGATTGATGTCATTGGGGTGTGGCCAATGTTTCATTGGTTCATCAAAAACATAATTGATTTGGTCTCTTTTTTTTTCGAAGGAAAAATGTCGAAACAGCAGTTTAAACAGACAAATTGATTTAATTAATCAACTAACAAGTGAACAAACCATAAATTGTCATTTGCCTTAGCGAGCAATTTAAGAAAGAGAAAGGGGCGTGGTTTACCCCGCTGTCCTCTGCGAACAGTAGGTGAGCTAAGAAAAACGGGACTTTCAATGCAAGACTTCTGTTCTAAGATAGCACATCAGAGTGAAGGAAGGCTTGAAATTCAGGAAAAGGTACTAATAACGGTCAACCGGTAATCATGGACAGGACCCGTACTTCATAGAGCACCACCGACAAGAAAAAAGTCCTTAGTAACGTGCACTGTCCATTTCTATGAATGCACCTCATGAATTGTACGAATTCAAGCTCCTGAATAAATAAAACGACCAAATCAACCACAAGGCACATCCAGGCTCAATAATTTTGCTTCATGGTCGGCCATAGACGACCGAAATGCTGCGTCAACAGTCCTTTTCAAATTCCAAAGCTGTGGAAAACTCGTCCACTCAGTGTGACGGCTTCAAAAGAACCGAGGTCAGGTTAAGGAGAAGTTGCACAAAAATTAAGGATGAAATACGAGCAGGAACAGGGAAGATCAATAAATCGATCGATGAGGTCTGTGGTGCTTCAAGTGGGAGGACGAACTATGAGAATGCTGTGTTAGGCAACAGGTTTTTTGGGCTCTTGTGCACCGAAAGTGCACCATTTATCAGTGTCACTTTGTACTTTGTTGTGTGAACATTAAAAATAATCCTGCAAACACAAAAGAAAGCTATCTGATAGTCTCCAAGGGCTACTTTGTGGTTTCATTGATTTTGGGAAGAAACTAAGGTTTGACACAAAGAAATGACCGCGTGTGATGTGCACGAGTATTCGTTTAATGTTACACAACGGCGGCGATTGATGAGGAAGCCATGTCCACGCGGGCTAAAAATGCTGAACGAGGACATTTCGAAGTTACTAGAAGCGCTTATTTAAGATGAGTTCCTTTAAAATGAAATGAAACGAAAATTTCAATTTATTTCGGGACGTAAAAAGGAGTACTCTCTTTCACTTCTATTTACCAGAGAAAACTTTTTCTCTCAATCGAACTCCATAACTCTACATATGGCTTTTTATGTTTTCTGAAAGTTCTCGCCACTTATACAGCGCAAATTTGTGCATATCAGTGAATAAATAGTGAACTAACCAGCATCAGCCCTTCCAGAAATCGTCGTCGGACCTGCCTACAGGGTCGTCAGCCATGAGGAAAGACAAAATTAATACGTAAGTTGGTAGTTTTCGATTCGACGGCTACTCTTGGGCAAAGTCCGAGGAAAAGAAAAAAACATGAACGGAAGTCTAGTACAAAATCAAGACACATGAAAATAGAAGCACAGGTTATACTGTTTTGGAGGGATTCTAAAGGATGAGGATGAATGAGAAAGGTGATGTCAATCCGAAACCCGGAACATGAACGGAAAATGAAGGACGGTTTCTAAATTATAGGTCTAAATGAAAGCAGAGATACCCAAAACTGTAGCACTACCTGCTTTACATATCTATGTATCAGTGGCGGACGCAGAAAGTGGGCGGGAGGGGGAAGGGGGCGTGGGAAAAGAAGTGGGGTCTCCGCCATTTTGGGGACCCAGACGGAAAATAAAATTAATAAAAATATTAATTACAATAACGAATAATTAATAGAAATTACACTAAAAACAATAATAAAAATAAACAATTAAAAATAGGCTAATAAAAGATCTTTATTTGTATTGTAAAGTAATTTCGAAAATTTGGCAACCGACTCGGTGGGGCGTCCCCCCGCCCTCCCTCCTCCCTGCGTCCGCCATTGGGTCGTGTACATTGCTCAAGCACTTTTTCTTTGTACGGCACCACAACCATAGCTCCGCAAAAACAGCTATACATAATAAAACTGCTTGAGAGTTGGTGATCAGCATGCCAAGTAATTTCTCGCACGCCAAGCTTCAGTAAAAATGGGCCGAGAATGTCGAAAAAACTTCATAGCTACCTCTCCGATACATTTTGGAAGAAGCGGAAAGCGGAGTTGAGATCAGCGTTACAGGCTTCATATATAGAGAAGTATATCTCGTTGCCGAAACTTGCGATTACCCGTTAATACGGTGAGAACCATCAAAATTCGAATATTCGACTATAAGTTAGAAGAAGATTCGAATGTTTTAACAGCGAGAAGCAACACTTCCGCAATAAGAGAGGTGAAGAACGGACAAAAAAGGTCCTCACTCTCGAATCTTCAAATATTCAAATCATTTCTTAAGCTATTACTCGGATAAAGTAAATTACTCAGTTTTTATTCGGTTTTAAGAGAACCTGGTCGTATATTGTAGTAAACTTAGACATCTATACAATGATAGGGACCAATGTTGTTGACGAACAGTCTCATTTTTTGCAGACTACTCGTGACGTTGAAGGGCTATGCATGATGAATGAGGTGCAATAGAGGTACTACTGACTGCTTTACTTTCTCCACAGCTCAGCCTCTGACAGTGTAAAAGGGTTTAAAGCGTAGCTGTAGTGCGTGTTTTGTCGCCGTCTGCCCATGGATACTCCTTGGACCGAAGCAGCTAATCAGCCGGTCAATATCTATCAGTACTGCATCTGTAATTGCAGACAAAGTTGCAGACGCACTCTAGAGTGCATCCTGTAACAGCTGCAGCTTATCCGACTGTACAAAACATTGAAGAATGGTCCTACCGGTGGCTAATCCGTACGAAGGTAGTTATAGGAATAGGATCTCTAAACTAATAAGACTTTTTTTTAACGCAGTTGACACATAACCCAATCGGATTCGCATTTATGCATGTTTACATGTCGAATTAAATCTAAAAAAAGCATGTTTGCGATTGGTGAATCATTGTGTGGCAAATGCTCTAGCGTCTTTGGGTGAAGCATTGAAGTCCCATGACATCACAGATGTGCTTGGACTCGTAAAACAAAAGATTCACAGAATCTGAAGAAGTGACAGCTGTTCACCTTTGACGCGGGTGATGTCGGCCACGTGATTAGTAAATTGGAGGAGGAGCGTTTCGTGTAATTTTCGACGCCGGGGACAAATTAGACACCGTGAACACATTTTCCGAGCTCCATGAAAATTCCGATGACAAAATTCAGAGTAAATGCCCTAGAGCAGGAAAGTAGACATGGCCAAACTCTGTGACTGGCCTGCTGGACGAAATAGCCAATCGCGGAGCTTGGTCGCTGCACTCATCCTGGTACAGCGCTCCGTATACAAAAATGTTAGATGAATCTCCACTTGTGAAGTGCTACATAACCCGTATACCAGCAGCTCTTACGCCCTTGATATCAAAAAATTTGGGCAACTCTGAACGACTAAACCAAGGCATGGACAATTAAGGATTCTTCACTAACATCAAATTCAATATAAAGAAATAGCTGTTCTTTGGTAATCAGATTAGGCGTCCGATGGCACCGGTTTTCCTCCAATGATGACAGAAGTCTTCACGTAAGCCGACTAATCGTCATCTATAGAGAATATCTATGGGGTTTACACTCGGCTTCAGATATTTCTTAACTCGATCAGTATTATCCTACTATATTAAAAGATTTGGTCGCTAATTCCCGAGAACGCCTCTGTTACTGCGCGTCGACTCTCAGCGCATTGTCGATACGCAGTGTTGTGATGAGTACTTTAAAAAAGGGGCCGAGCCTAAAAAAAGCCTATTGATTAGTTTATCGATTATATCGATTTTATTGATTTTTCGCTATTTTTTCCCCAGGCGTGGCGAGGACATGTCTACTGGGGTATGTCAGTACGCTGAACACGAATATGACAACCGTTTCGTACGGCACTATCGATTTATCGATTTTATTGATTTTTCGCTTGTTTTGCCCCAGTGACGGTGAAGACATGGCTATTGGGGTACGTCAAAACGCTGAAGACGAATATAACAACCGTGTCGTACGGCACTATCGATTTATCGATTTTATTGATTTTTTGCTAATTTTGCCGCGGGGACGGTGAAGACATGGCTATTGGGGTATGTCAATACGCTGAAGACGAATATGACAACCGTTTCGTACGGCGCTATCGATTTATCGATTTTATTGATTTTTCGCTTGTTTTGCCCCAGTGACGGTGAAGACATGGCTATTGGGGTATGTCAAAACGCTGAAGACGAATATGACAACCGTTTCGTACGGCACTATCGATTTATCGATTTTATTGATTTTTTGCTAATTTTGCCCCGGGGACGGTGAAGACATGGCTATTGGGGTATGTCAATACGCTGAACACGAATATGACAACCGTTTTGTACAGCACTATTGATTTATCGATTTTACTGATTTTTTGCTAATTTTGCCCCGGGCGCGGCGAAGACATGCCACTGGGGTATGTCAGCACGCTGAACACGAATATGACAACCGCTCTGTACAGCACTATTGATTTATCGATTTTACCGATTTTTCGCTAATTTTGCCCCTGCGCGGCGAAGACATGTCACTGGGGTATGTCAATACGCTGAACACGACTATGACAACCGTTTTGTACAGCACTATCGATTTATCGATTTTATTGATTTTTCGCTATTTTTGCCAGGACCCGAGCAAAGCCGGGTACACAGTCTATAAATAAAAATTCAAAAAATAATGGTGAAACTAAACAACTGGATTCAAAGGATCAAACAGATATAAGATTTTTTTTAATCCAGCAAGCCATTCTCAGGGGTGAAGGGGCTCCCTGCAAATCCGATTTGGAGCCCAATAATCCTAATAATGTCGATTAACGTTACAACAAAATCCCAGCACATGGCTTTGTTTCCTGACATGGTTTTGAAACGAAGTGGTAGCGCTGTTCCCATCCGTTGGGGTTTTTCCTTGATTTTGACTGGGCCAGTGGTAAACATGCACCGGTCTCAGGTAAAGAGGCACACGGGTCCATTGGTCAGAATTTTCCCGCCAGTGGTAAACAAGTGCTGGTATCTGGTAAAGGGACACATGGGTCTGTTGGTCAGAATTTTCCCGCCAGTGGTAAACAGGTGCTGGAATCTGGTAAAGGGTCACACGGGTCCGTTGGTCAGCACTTTCCCTTGGCTTCGACTGGGCCAATGGTAAACAGGGGCACATGGATCGTTGGTCAGAATTTTCCCGCCAGTGGTAAACAGGTGCTGGACTCTGGTAAAGGGGCACACGGGTCTTTGGTCAGCACTTTCCTTGGGTTCGACTGGGCCAGTGGTAAACAGGGGCACATGGGTCGTTGGTCAGAATTTTCCCGCCAGTGGTAAACAGGTGCTGGTATCTGGTAAAGGGACACATGGGTCTGTTGGTCTGAATTTTCCCGCCAGTGGTAAACAGGTGCTGGAATCTGGTAAAGGGTCACACAGGTCCGTTGGTCAGCACTTTCTCTTGGCTTCGACTGGGCCAATGGTAAAGAGGGGCACATGGGTCGTTGGTCAGAATTTTCCCGCCAGTGGTAAACAGGTGCTGGACTCTGGTAAAGGGGCACACGGGTCTTTGGTCAGCACTTCCCTTGGGTTCGACTGGGCCAATGGTAAACAGGCGCCGGTCTCAGGTAAAGGGGCACACGGGTCCGTTGGTCAGGACTTTCCCTTGGGTTCCACTGGGCCAGTGGTAAACAGTTGCTGGTCTGAGGTAAAGGGGCACACGGGTCCGTTGGTCAGGACTTTCCCTTGGATTTCACTGGGCCAGTGATAAACAGGTGCTGGTCTCAGGTAAAGGGGCACACAGGTCGTTACTCAGCTCTTTCCCTTGGGTTCGACTGGGCCAATGGTAAACAGGTGCTGGTCTCTGGTAAAGGGACACATGGGTCTGTTGGTCAGGACTTTCCCTTGGATTCCACTGGGCCAGTGATAAACAGGTGCTGGTCTCAGGTAAAGGGGCACACGGGTCCGTTGGTCAGGACTTTCCCTTGGGTTCGACTGGGCCAATGGTAAACAGGCGCCGGTCTCAGGTAAAGGGGCACATGGGTCCGTTGGTCAGGACTTTCCCTTGGGTTCGACTGGACCAATGATAAAAAGGCGCCGACCTCAGGCAAAGGGGCACAAGGGATTTCAGGATTTTCCCTTGGGTTCGACTGGGCCAATGGTAAACAGGGGCACGTGGGTCGTTGGTCAGAATTTTTCCGTCAGTGGTAAATAGGTGCTGGTCTCTGGTAAAGGGACACACGGGTCTTTGGTCAGCACTTCCCTTGGGTTCGACTGGGCCAATGGTAAACAGGCGCCGGTCTCAAGCTAAGGGGCACACGGGTCCGCTGGTCAGGATTTTCCTTTGACTGCGACGCTGTCAGCAGCAAAGTTGCGCCCGTCTCAGGTAAAGGGACACACTTGTCCACTGCGCGGTATTTTCCCTTGGGTTTGACTGGGCCAGTGGTAAAGTAGCGCTGGTTTTAGGTAAAGGGGCGCACTGGTCCATTGGTCGGAACTTTTCTTTGAGTCCAACTGGGCCAGTAGTGAATTGGCGAGGTCTGTTGGCCGGGATATTCCCGTGAGTCCTGCTGGCTGGCTCAGTGGTAAAGCGGCGTTGGCTTCAGGCAAAAGGCAACACGTGTTCATTGGTCGTCAACAAAAAGAAGGTCGTGGTCTTCAAAAATTCCAATCAGTCAATTTTGGCATTTTGTGACTCCTCGACAAGCTGTTTGCCACTGTTCAGTTTGAGTTTCTCAAAATCTAAGGATTAGTTCTATTCAGACAGGTGTTGAGACTGAATGAAGTGCTTAATTAGGTTTGTTTGAAGACACTCTACTCGAACTCTAATACCAACACTGATAAAATGCGGTGAAACTTTGAGCCAAGGAACTCACGGGGTTACTATCTCGCGCAAAAGCCTAGACAATAACTTGCGCACCCACCTAATGTGTCTTATCAACCCCGTGGACCACCTCCCTTACTAGAAACTCAAACAAAAGTCTGGACAATAAATTGCGCACCCACCTCATGTATACCGCCAACCCCGTGGACCACCTCCCTTTCCAGAAACTCGGGCAAAAGCCTAGACAATAATCTATGCACCCACCCCATGTATCTCGCCAACCCCGTGGATTGCCTCCCTTCCAAGAAACTCAGGCAAAAGCCTAGACAATAATTTACGCACCCCCCCCCCCCATGTACAGGGTGGCTGTTAAGTATGGATCGCTCAATTTTCTAACCTCCTTCTCCAAAGAAGTAAGGTATTGCGATGCCATATTGTTTACTTTTTTTGCGCAAGCATTGGCCATCACCAGGTAAAGGTACTGCTCGAAGAAGTCTGATTCGGCATAGGTGCAGGCCCTCAGTCGCCCCTCAAGTAAGACTTCAGTTGGCCGCAAGAGGTTGACGTTGGTCTTGCTCCACTCCCTCTCGAATGCTATCCTGAGAAGGTTCACACATTCGTGACTAGTAGCGGACACCTTGGCCTCTAAGAAGCTTCAAACGACATAGATCAGCGGACTGAAATCAGGGAGTAGGAGAACCGTATATCTTAGCCTTACCAATCAGGAAAGTCAGGGTCACAGAAGGCAAAAGTGGATTTTGTGGCCAGATGTGGGGCCCGCTCTTGCTATATGGTGAACCTCTTTTGCAGCCGTGTCTGCTGATCCGTGGAAGGAGTACATCGTGTAAGATGGCTTCCTGATGAAAACCGGCGTGAATTTTCGGCAATTTTGTCAGGAAAAACAGCGAAGAAAGCATTTTCAAAGTCAATTCACCCCAGACCATAGGAGACTAAATAAAAAGAGCTCATTCGCTTATCACCTATTTCTTAACTGTACTGTGATACAATGACAGTGATCGCGTTGACTCCCACGGAATTCAAGCAGCCATTACAGTGTAAAATTTTCCGTCCGTAAAAGCGAGGTTGAGGAGACGGCCACGAAGATTTCTTTTGGAAACTTTTTCGCCTAATCAAAAAGTTCTCTGTTCACCCAATCTAACAGTGTGATGTTCTGAACGTTCAGTAACTGCGCAGCTCCAGTCCAAGTTTCGCAATGTTCTGAACAGTGTCTGTGGAGATATTCGAGTTGGAAGCTCAGCGATTCGATGTGATGGAATTGTCGCTGGCGATACTCTTATCGATGATGCCACGGCAACGTAAAGTGCGAACGGATCGAAGTGTCTTTGGTTTCTGGAATGGAGCAGTATGGCCTCTCTCCCTTTGCTGCTTCACAATATTCCCTTCTATTGGTGCGGAGAAATCAGGGCGTTCAGCAAATTCATTAACATGGAGTGCGCAACCACTGAGGTTCACTGATGACAGTAGATGACGAAATCTTTTTATAACTTCTGAAAGAGTCCAAGCAGGGGAACCAAAATTCTCACGCTATTCATCGAAGCCACTAGTTATCGTACCATCACTAGATTTAGGCTATAGCTGTTTTCCTATCTCCTTTTTAACCTTCAAGAAACGCGATCCATACTTAACAGCCACCCTGTATATATCCCGCCAACCCCATGGATTGCCTCCCTTCCAAGAAACTCAGGCAAAAGTCTAGAAAATAACTTGCGCATCCACCTCATGTATCTCAGCAACCCCGTAGATTACCCCCCTTTCCAGAAGCTTAGGCATCAACCTGGACAGTAACTTGCGCACCCACCCAATGTTTATAGCCAACCCCGTGGACCACCTCCCTTACTAGAAACCTCCCTTACTAGAAACTCAAACAAAAGCCTGGACAATAAATTGCGCACCCACCTCATGTATCCCGCCAACCCCGTGGACCACCTCCCTTTCCAGAAACTCAGGCAAAAGCCCAGACAATAATTTACGCACCCACCCCATGTATCCCGCCAACCCCGTGGGTTGCCTCCCTTCCAAGAAACTCAGGCAAAAGTCTAGAAAATAACTTGCGCACCCACCTCATGTATCTCGTCAACCCTGTGGACCAACTCCCTTACTAGAAACTCAGGCAAAAGTCTACAAAATAACTTACGCACCCACCCCATGTATCCCGCCAACCCCGTGGATTGCCTCCCTTCCAAGAAACTCAGACAAAAGTCTAGAAAGTAACTTGCGCCCCCACCTCATGTATCCCTCCAAGCCCGTGGATTACCTCCCTTTCCAGAAACTCAAGCAAAAGCCTGGACAATAAATTGCGCACCCATCCAATGTTTCTCGCCAAACTCGTGGACCACCTCCACTACTAGAAACTCAGGCAAAAGTCGGTATCTCGTCAACTCTGTGGACAACCTCCCTTACTAGAAACTCAGACAAAAGTCTAGAAAATAACTTGCGCACCCACCTCATGTATCCCCCCAACCAGTGGATTACATTCCGTTCCAGAAGCTCAGGCAAAAGCCTAAGCAATAATTTACGCACCCATCCCATGTATTCCGCCAACACCGTGGATCGCCTCCCCAAGTATCCCACCAATCTCATGAAGCATCTTCGTTTCCTGAGCTTAAGCGAAAAATAACCAATAACTTATGCTCCTACTCATTTATACCATCAACCCTGTTGATCATCTCCCTTCCCTAGGCCACGTGGATTTGAGTATTGATCACCTTCTTAATCATCACTTAGAACTTTTTTGGTTTAGTATAAATGAGCCACGTCGTGTCGGTGAATATCGGTGAGTAATGACGAAGAAGGTTGGTGGAAATAAGCGATCGGGATGCTTATTCTCTTTTCACAATAATTTGTTTTCAGTTTTTGTTCAAAACTTTGGGAAAGTATAAAGTTTTTAGAATGAGTTTGGTTTGAACTAGAAGGATGGGATAGTCACATACAGTGGTGATGCTGAGGGTGTGTTTGTATGATTGGCTTACTGAGTTATTGACCGAGTGGTTTGTACAACACAAAAGCAGTTGTGTTCTGTATTTCACGCTGTCCTTGGTATGCTCGCTGCTCGCGAAAGACAGAGATAGAAACAACAAAACAAATTGATTCACGGATTCTGTGAGTTCTCTTCTCTCATTCGCTACGCTATGTGCTCTTTTTCGACTGAATAATTTTATATGTAGATATACATATACAGTTGTTAGATAGTGTAGCTCGAGTTGAGGGTGTGAATCTCACACAACAGGTTGGCGCGCACGAAAAACCACAACGGGTCAATACTGTCACACTACGGAAAGTAGCACAATAACGTGGCTCACGGGGCCACTAGTTAATACTATAAAAATTAGAAAAATTGGAATTTGTCTCCGTGAAATGCATAAAAAGAGAATACAGAAGGCGCTAGTTTGGATTGTGAATACCTCTACCAAACAGATAAACGAGAGCTAATTTTTTTTGGATTGAGAACCAATTAGAGTGATCTTACTTTCGATCGTTGTTGAGATCGAAAAAGAGAGGGAATGGTGCGTTAAAATCAGTTCTATTTAGAGAAGTGCTACTCAAAATATGGTGTTGCAGCAACTACACGTATGGTGTTGCTGCAGCTCTCTACATGGTGCTGCGGCAGCACGACTACCGAAAAATCGAGAAAAAAAACCTTTTTTTTGGAAATTCAAAGGTGGAAGCACCCTTTTTTTTGAAAATCAAAGCAGTCACAAACATAAATAACACAATGCAAAAGCTAAAGTACCACCTTTATCTAAACAAAAAAAAAATAAAATTAAACATTGACAAACAACGATATAAAATCACAGAATATTGAAATAGCGATAGAAATAATATAATCAGAATATAAAACAACATTATCAAGAGAACATGATGTCACAAACCAATTTTCCCCAGATCAGTAAAATAAGTGGCAATTATTATAGTTAGGTAAGCAATGACAACAAAATGTGGTAACGAAAGATGATGGTAAATATGACAAGAACAAAAGCAAAAATATAGAATAAATCACCTTTCCCACCTACTTTTGAGTACAGAAAAATAGAGCTTAGAATAGGAATGATGTATGGAACCTCGTCTAAATACTCTAAATATATCGAACATACGTAAAGGTTACCGGTACATTTCAAAAAACCACACCTTCAATATTTTTTTAAATTTTACCTAATCAATCCCATACCACTAAGTTGCGCCAACCAACACACACTGCTAGTAGACCAGAGATCAACAAGTGTGAGAAAAAAAGGGCAATTATAAGGGGACGTCAGTTGTGAGCAAGAAAAAACTATATCAATCTACTCATACCAATATTTATTGTGTAGTGTACCTATTTTGGTAGCACTGATCGACAAGGAGTATGTACATATAGAGAATTCGTAAATACGTACGTAAATAGCAACGACGAGTAGACACGTAATACTCGCCTAATCTGCTAACGTGCTGAAATTATCCGTTAATGACCAGTCACGGGCAACATCTATGTTGCCATAGTAATATAATACTAACGTGAATAGTGCAGATGCACAGAAGAAACTGCGTGGGAACATGGGGAAAAAGTGCAGCAGTGACTTTGCAATGGCGCACCATTTAATGACTGATTGATTGTGAGAAATGTCTTTTTGCAAAAAGAACTATGAGAACGACACGAAGAAAGCGGAAAGTGGGCGTTTGGATGGAGACAATCGTGGCAACAATAAGTGCGATGTTCCTGTAAAGGGGAATTAAAGGGCGACAATACAACTACAATATTAGGGGGCGTTTTGTAATTGTTATAATGATAGTAATGATGTATTGAGTAGGTATCACCAAAACGTCACTTCAAAACAAGTCTACATCAGGATGTAGACTTGTTTTGAGGGGATAAAAGATTATCCAAGATCCAGATAACGGTCCGGATAACGGATACAACGAGATCTACGGATAAAGGCTAACTGAAGAACTGGACACGGATGTACGGCTCATCCCTGTCCACCCCGAGACCGTCTCCCTTTTTATCCAATTTCGGTCACTCCAAAAAGGATGATGTGAACCTTCAGGAGGAAAATCCTGAACAAGAACCTGCTTCTCAATAGTTAGCACAGTTCCATTGTTCAATAGACGAAATGTTCACGAAGCAGCACCTTATGTTCAATAGCGAATGCATGGATGTGCCCTCCACGCTGAGCCTATTTTACCTTTAATTCAATTTCCTGAACTCGAAAGAAAGGATTCATCAACCTCCCCAGGGAATTTAAGGCTTCGGAAAGCTAGAGATCCTGCTCCATTCGCAAAAAGGTTTTCCAAGCAGAAATTTTCAGTTTTCCCGAAGTGCTGCGCTATAAGCAAGTTTGGAAAAGCAGGTAATTGAGATTTCTATGAAAATGGGGTCGACCCTAATATTTACATATGAACATGAAAACGAGAATTAATATTATACCAGCCTGATCGTCCGGCTAACGCCGGACTCTCAGGCTTCTTCTCATGCTCGCTTCGCTCGCATATTTTCATTGTCCTCAGATAAGATTAGTGCAGACGGATGAACAGACACCATCCACAGAGAAGTATTCTTTACCGCGGTTCATGGAACCATTTACCTACTATGGACAGCTCCTTTCTAACAATTTGCGGTAACGCATTTCGGATCGCTGTGGTGGACGTAAAAAGTAAAAATTGACCGAGTAAGTTCAATCTGGTACTGCACCTGAACACCGGTGCACCCTTATCTCACCGTTGGGACCTGCTCCAGAGGTTCCTCCCTTTTGAGCGCCTTTACACCCTTACCACCCGACTCCGGGCATTTCCCCGCTTTAGGACGCCGGTGCACCCTTATCACGCTGTTGGACCCGACTCCAGGCATTTTCCCGCTTTTGGACGCCGGCGCACCCTTATCACTCTGTTGGACCCGACTCCAGGCATTTTCTCGCTTTTGGACGCCGGCGCACCCTTATCACGCCAATTGACCCGACTGCAGGCATTTCCCCGCTTTTGGACGCCGGCGCACCGTTATCACGGCGTTGGACCCGACTCCAGGCATTTCCACGCTTTTGGACGCCGGCGCACCCTTATCACGCCATTGGACCCGACTCCAGGCGTTTTCCCGCTTTTGGACGCCTGCGCACCCTTATCACGCCGTTGGACCCGACTCCAGGCGTTTTCCCGCTTTTGGACGCCGGCGCACCCTTATCACACCGTTGGACCCGACTCCAGGCATTTCCCCGCTTTTGGACGCCGGCGCACCCTTATCACGCTGTTGGACCCGACTCCAGGCGTTTTCCCGCTTTTGGACGCCGGCGCACCCTTATCACGCCGTTGGACCCGACTCCAGGCATTCCCACGCTTTTGGACGCCGGCGCACCCTTATCACGCCGTTGGACCCGACTCCAGGCGTTTTCCCGCTTTTGGACGCCGGCGCACCCTTATCACGCCGTTGGACCCGACTCCAGGCATTTTCCCGCTTTTGGACGCCGGCGCACCCTTATCACGCCGTTGGACCCGACTCCAGGCATTTTCCCGCTTCTGGACGCCGGCGCAACCTTATCACTCCGTTGGACCCGACTCCAGGCATTTCCCCGCTTTTGGACGCTGGCGCACCCTTATCACTCTGTTGGACCGGACTCCAGGCGTTTTCCCGCCTTTGGACGCCGACCCATCCTTATCACGTCGTTGGACCCGAATCCATGCGTCTCCCCGCTAATGGGCGCCGGAGGATCCCTATCACACCGCCGGCGCACCTCTAACATACACTGTTGCCTAATCCTCATCCGCGTCATCCCTCTTCCGCCTCGTTCCTCGTCTTCGTTATAAAGGTATCCTGCCCGTCTCCTTCCTTTTATACAGTCCTGTAATCATAGGCCTATCTCATTCATTCCGACCGTGGTGAAAACAACTGTCGGCCATTAACATGTCTGAACATGACTGAAGTGGCCCGAAACACCTGTAAATCAAGGTAAAAATCAAAATTTACCACATTTTCGTACATAACTCAACGCGCTGAACACAATGGTGTAGGTATTTTCCGTTTTTGGTGGCTGGTTCTCGTGCACACACACACACACACACACATGAACTGCCAATTAAGAAGAAGTAAGATAGGTTGTTACGTAACTAATGGATAGAGCTATAACTTTCAACTATTACTATTATCCTTCTATAACTAACTGCCGTAACCGGCTTCGCTCGGGTGTTTTACTACCTCGGCTAACTCACACTACTGAGGCCTATTACTATCATCGACAAATTCATGAAAATGTCTGTAGTTTTGGCGGTGAGCATATTAGTGGATCTCGAGTGACCCCTTCCCACCGACCTGTAGGCTAAAAGTCGGTAAAGTTTTTTCGGTAACATTGAATCGATATATTCGTACAGAATGATTGTCATATTCATATTCAGCGTATCGGCGAATCCCAGGAATCACACCCATAAGGTAGAAACGCGAAGAATCGATAGAATCGATAAATCGACATTCGTGCAAAATGATTGCCATATTCGTGTTCAGCGCATAGAGAAACCCCAGTAGACATGTCCGCACCAACACGTGGGCATAAATAATGAAAAATCAATAAAATCGATGCATTCGATGAGTCAATCGATAGTTTGTGAAAAAAAACAGCCTATGACCTCGGCCGTTCCCTGTAGGATCTGCCAACAAAATTTTTTCCGGATCAGTTCAGGCTCTGCGACTTGTATTCAATACATACACACTACATATTTGCATACAAACTTTCACTTTTATATATGCAGATTACTTACATTCTTATGTGAATCTTAATATTGCGTATTTAAGGTTAGCTCCTGTGTACCATATTGAGCGCAGGTGAAGTAGATTATGGCGCTGCAGCGAAAAACATTATCGTTGTGGGAACTGAGAGTGAAAATTTTTGAGAACACTAAGGCTTGGGTCTCATCTAAAGTGGTCGATTTCTGCTTGTACCTCTGGTAATTTTGTAAGCATCCTTGAAATTATTTCGGAAAAGAATTAGTGTCGGAAGACGTGAATCTTCCAAAAAATATAATAGAACTTCATGTTACAGCATCTAATACAAGGTAGTTTAGGACTATGAGGAAGGAAGGCAGGCAACGCTGTGCCGGAACAACTGAAACTAAGTGAAAAAAGGCTCTGAAGGCACCGAATAATGAACTCAGAGTTTGCCGGATTTTAGAAGAATACAAAAAGAGAAAGTCATTAAGAAAAAAGTTGGAAAACAGTGGTGACAATCGTCGGGGTGGTGAGTCCCGAGTTTAACTCCGAGTCAAAAGCTGTTATTTCGCCACCAATGACGACTTCAAAGCAAAGAACAGTAATTGTCTCACTGCTGCATTCAATTAAATCAGACTCTTTCCCAACATTTCTTTATGCTAAGGCATTTCGCAAACGACAGTGGAAGAGGTTTTCGTGACAAGCGATAAGATAACCCCAGGTACAGAGTCCACTTGTGGGTGTGCATTATGTAAGACTTGAATTTAGGGTGTGCCTTATGTAAGACTTGAATTTAAATTTAGAAACAAACACCTATATTATCCTCCATCACTGTGAGGTTGTTTATAACAAAACGAGTAGTGACGAACAACCAAGGAGATGGCGCTCGATAACTATAAATAAACACAAGAGGGGGGGGGGGGGGGGTGATCAGAATAGAAACCGCTGAAGGTTGTTGTGGAGTTTTTCGATGCCCTACGCACTAAACGATCAGAGAACAGAGTATTTATGCCAGAATGCCTAGAAAGGCCAAAATGTGGTATATCCTATATATACTCTACTAATTGTCAAAAGTGGGTTAATCCAGCTATTCACTAAAAACGAACCTAGCCTGTTAAGATTTAGATGTAGATATGCATAGTCTGGTAAGAATGACTGTAGTGTAAGAACTTTCGACAGATAAAGCCTCCACGGCTACATATAGCCAAGTCTGAACACAACCTCCTAATTGTTTTCATAATATTATTAATGTGTACATCTTAGATACCTATGCAGGTAACAATCGGAAAAGGTAAAGATGAATTAAAACCTGTGCAGGAGTAGAATGTGGAGTCAGAGAACAATGAAGAGTTGAAAGACTGAAAAAAAAATAGTTGGACCGAAAAAGAGAGTATTTATCAGAAAGAGAATGCGGTTGGGTGCAGATTGGAGGAGGGTGAGAGGGAGTGGCTAACGGGGGAGAAGGAGGTGTAGTCTCCTTGTAAAGGCGGTCTTGGTCTTCAGCCGGAAATTTTGAAAAACAAATTCCTCTGGGGGACACAAGGATATTCAGGGTATAAATGCTCTGAAATATTGGTAATCCATTATTTTCTCCGAACACCATTGCCTACTAACCTGGATTCATGGATGCATCTACCAGTAAAAATTTAAAGGTACTTTTTGTGAACACGAATATGTAGAACTGTGTGCATAACGTAAAAACTTGAATTGTATACAAGTTGTATAAGCTAAAACGAATCACTGAATTACTGAAGGAAAAAAGAATAGAAAGGAAAAATTAGGTAGGAATTATTGCAAAGTCCCAAAGAGACAGCTACTATAAACACTACTACCTTAACGTATGTAACAGTTTTACAAAAAGTAAGAAACAGCATGAACAACTTTGACTCAGTTATACATTAGCAGCTACGTAATTATCCGCTGATTATGCACTGAAAACACTTCAAGAGTCAAAACTCGTGTGCTTAAGCTTCAAGTGGACTCCAGGGTCTGAAAGTCCTCAGGAAAAAGAGGAGCTGAGAAAACCAAACATGATGAGATCAGCGTTACTTCGCCGCAAATGGGCTAGTGGAAGAAAGAAGCTACTTGCTGAGATGAGAACTAAATGTGGTTATGGATGCAGTCAGTGCATGAGAAGGGTGGCTTCACTGGAGTCACGATCAGCTACTAGTTTTCGCACGTGACTCTCACGTGAATGGTGATGGAAGAACAGGGAAGGAGCGCTTTCTGTGGGTTTAGAGGCTCACTAAAGATAATATGCAAACATTGCTAGGAAGCGAAGGGTGAGAGAAGTCCATGTGAGGTCTCAGAAAGGAATCAGATGAGCTGATATGGTCACATGGCAGGTTTTGGGTCTAATTAAGGACAGAAGGCAAAGCACAGAATGGGGAAATAGGAGTGGATGGTAAAAAAGAAATGGGTGGCAGAGAAGAAAAAAGGGCGAGCGTACCGGACAGAATGCTAGATAACCACTACAAAAACTGTACTGCGGTAATACTCCGAATTCAAAGCATGAGCCACACCTTCCCCTCCTCACTTACTGCCATCTCCCTTCCACTGCTGCTGGAGCTCACCTGTTGTCAAAGGCAATTAAGCAATGATGGCAGCATTGAAGGGAGGAGAGCAGAAGCTGCTCTTCTGCTGCAGTAACATCAGAGTATGTGGAAACGAGTGCATGTCAGAAGGAGTTGAATGAGTCAAAATGACTGACAGTCACTTGGACGCAATTAGGCGATTATCGAGCTGCTTGAAAAGTAGGAGTAAACAACAAATAAAAACACGGAAGCCAAGCCAAACAACAAAGTCTTTGTGCGAGAGTAACAAGGAATAGACATATGAGAAAGAGAGAGGGAGAACATATGCCTAGAATTTTGACCTCGTCTCCTACCTGTTTGGACCGTTTTCATCCTTATTTTTAGTACTTTTTAACTTAATTTTTTCCCTTTCATTACATGCTAACGACAGTTAAATAGATAAGGTAAAGAGCTCAATCGATGGAAGATCCCCAACACGTTGGATTTACATTTCGTTATGTCTCCTCGTCTTTGCAGATATTTTATGTTCGTTTTCACGTTCAGCCTGGTTCCCTCATGTAATAAATCGGTCATTGAAAATGATTTCCTTGACATTCCCATTAGTTTCGAGATGAGTTTTTGAAAAACATGAGGAAAAGTTCTCAAGAATGAAAATATGAGGAAAAAAATGAAAGAATGAGTATGAAAATAAGAAAATATGAGTAAAGATTCGTGTGAATAAGTACATTGTGACCACGACCACAGACACGTGGCAGCTGATCCTCTGGATAAGTCTGATCCACAGAAAAAAAGCGAGAGAAGCAGTAATGAATAAACGACATTGAATAGGTTGGGCGGTGATTTTTCACAGAGAGACGCACAATTGCATACCTTCACATACAAAACAACACGTCTCTGGGTGAAAATTATAGGCTGACTCGCGAACAAGCCAAGAGGAAAATATGCAGCTCCGGAACCGTGAGTGATGAAAACACCTAAGGAAGCCTATGACGTTACTCGGGAATAGGCGACGTTTTGTATTCCGCCTCGAAAGGCATCCTTGCAAACAATCGCAGAAGCTGAATTCGACTACCGAATTGTCGGAAAACTGCTCTGATAGTGAGCAAAAGGGAAGAAAGGAGAGAAAAGGAGAAGAAGAATGAAGGAAGAAGAAGGAAGAAAAACCTATAGGATTCAGAACTGATTCTCCTAAGCATGTTTATCGACTTCTGAATATGAACACTGTCACCCAATATTCCAGCAAATTACTTAGTTGCCTAGACTCTTCCAATCAGCTGGGATCAAATGTGGGAGAATTCAAGATTTTTGACCACATCAGCCCATAGAACAAGCGTATGGCAAAGCTGTGAGAAAATTCACTGATTCCAGCGGCTAGTCTATGATTTTTGAATAGGATCCAGTGGCGGTATTCGTAAATTTTACCAAAAAAAAAACATTTGAAGTTCTCGCTAAAAGATTGGACGAGTTTCCTGAACACTATTTGGCATAACTCGCTAGCTGTAGAACTACGTTTTATCGCTGATTGATACGAGCCGCTCGGGCAAACTATGTCTTTCTGCGTGGAGAATTCCCCAAATTCAGAAGGGTAGGTGGTAAGTTACAACTTTCCCGCGAACGTTCCGGATATATGTAGCGTGTTCCATCGAGGAACATAGGCGTGAAGATACTACAGAAAGAGAGAACACGAGAAATAGTGCCGTATTCGGAGAGACAGGCGAGAAATGCAGATCATAGGCGCAAATAGTAAACGTCGTTTTTAGAACGGGCGCAGGAATTACGATGCATCCAGTCGAGATACATAAATATCTTCCATCCGAATTATACTGGAGAATGGATCAAGCTTATCCATTAAAGCCACCATTTCTCAAATAAGCCTTATTTTCTCGCTCACATCATCAAAGCTAAATGTTCTGTTTGGTCTCGGATTCGTGAAATCCTTTAAGGACTACGTTTCAGGACACAAAAATTGGTCCCATTAGGGATGAAAGAGGCGTTTTTTGTTAAGTGCGTAGGAGACCGAGCTAAGTAGACTTTGCCACGCGATAACTAATCAGGCAATTAGGATGAAAGTGAAAAGAACATGTCTAATTTGGGCACTAGAAACTTCGGAGAATGTTCACGTTTTCTACGACGCGTTATAAGAAAATCATTGCTAATTGGTACCTCTCGGAAACATTCACTTATCACCTGCTCTATGTATAAAACCAGAATTGAAAATCAAATCACATCAATCTGGAATTTGCTGCGAGAACTAAGAAATTATATGCACTTAAGAGTAAATCTATTGAATTGAATAAGGATGGTCAATTGTTGCCTCACGCCGAGTTGCGTATTGCCGATCCTCGAGATTGGCCCTTCCGAAATGCATGAATTCATAAGAATTATCCCGTGTAAGAGTTCCATACACATGTGTATGCCTAGCGATATAATGGAGTGAATTAAGTATACTACTCTTACTGGTACTGGTACTGTTCAGTTCAAGTTACCTGGAAGAATTTCCTTGAATGTCTGCTGCCATGATGATGAACGGAGTGAACAACTGATACAACTCATGTATCTTTTCTATTTATTTTTTCACCTCTTTGGCGCACCTCAGGGTGTATAAGTGAACGAATATATGAAAGAGTTCAATTTACCTGAGAGAACTCGTCCATTTAGATCCAAAGAGAGCTCCAATGACACGAGCCAAAAAAAAATTCACTTTGAGATGGACTCTCAGACATGCCTACTAAAGCGAGTTACTCTGGGCCGTAAATATTCCATAAAGGATTAAAATCAAAGGGTTACATTCATACTCTCCCGGCTTCTGCGGCGGTACATCGCACGAGATAGACAATTGCTGTAGCTTTTTGGGTGCTTCCACCCTCATCTCATTTTCTGCGCCAGTAGTGGGTTGCAAGCAGTGGAAAGGTGCAAATCCGAGGCGAACTAGAGTATTTCTACCCAATGACGAAGTTTTTAGTTTTGGGAACTGGAACCATGTTGCACGCCATTGGACTCAAATAACGTGCTATAAATGGAGAGGGTTGACCCATAACCACGTCATCGAGGTGATCAAGGACCGTTGCAGGGGTGGTACATAAGACCTTCACAAAAAACAGAGATAGGAGAATTTGACACAGATTGAGGGTGGGTCACGGCGTAAAACTTCTATGACTGACATCGACTCGCACGCGGACTGCAACATGTTGGGACAGGATAAAACAGGAAGAAGAGGAATCAGAACGAGAGCATGACGTCAATGAATAGTGAGGATGCTCAGACAATCAGAGGGCTGCGTTTAATGTGACGCAGTGCGTACGGGTGGGCCTCGACAGCTGAAGTAACCTGTACAAAGGGGGTAGAATGGATAGCGCAAAGAAAAATTTCGAGGTCAGAAATTAGGGCAAAGACACCAAAGACTGTAACGGTGCTTTCTCTGAGAGTATTCCTGAAAGTTTCAGGAAGATTGTCAGCAGTCAGCTCACTCAAAGTGAACAGTTTTATCCAGCAAGTTGTGTCGTATCTCATAGTCTTTCCTACCAACTTTTACCTCAAAGAACGCGTCCAGTTCAAAAACAACGGTTAGATTAGAAATCATCACCTTTCCGGGAACGTTTTTGGATAGAAGCAGTAACGGACGCAGAAAGGAGGGGCACCCAACAGGCAAGAATAGGTTGGTGAATTGTTGAAATTACTTTATAAAAGAGAATAAGAATTGTGCACAGGTTTATTTCTAACTGGTCCAATCGTGCACAGGTTTATTTTTGTTTTTCTTCATTAGTATTGTATAGGCATTTATTTTTATTATTCAATACCAAAACTATCATTTTCATCACTTTTATTACTCCAAACTGGTCCCCCAGAGTGGTGGAGTTGCCACTTTTTCTCACGCCTCCCTGGCTTCCCACTTCTTCGTCCAGCACTGGACGGGGCATTGGTAGTTCTTAGTGCAAATGTGCAAACTGCACTGCAAATGTCGATTACACCAAAGTCAGACAATTAAAGTTATTCAATTGCTTTATTCTGGAAGTCGATTAAGAAACCGCTCCCATTCCCACCCTCACTATTGGCTGAATTGCATATCTCTTTTGAAGGCAGTCAGCTTTTTCGACGCTT